>NW_022983931.1:0-156299 GCF_010724455.1 Aspergillus lentulus | reverse complement strand
AGATTATACAGGCCACGATGACGGGAGTACATTTACGATGCAAAACATGCATTACTTCGAGTGGTTGAGACAGCAGAAGCTCAAGGTGTTTATAGTTTCATGGAACATATTCAGTGGCATTATTTATATATACCATAGAGGATGAAGAATCGCGTTCGACAGTGTTATCAAATGGATTTTCCCTGTATTGAATGCTTCAATCTAATAGCTATGTCTAGTCTAACTACCGAGTATGATTTGACGAAAAGCCTACAACTTCAGAGCGGTCAGCAGGCATCTTAAGCTGACATGAGTTCGACAGCGCAGCAGTACGACGGGACACCTCGAGTAAGGCAAACTCGGAAAGAGTTCGCAGCAAGGTGTTGATCAGCCAAGCCGGTAAATTCATCCCATCCCCTGCCAAGTTCTTCCCCCCGTCAAATCATCCAAAACGAACGATGAGTCGGGTGAAAGGCGTTGGCACAAGTCAAGCGTAGCAAGCACACCGACAGGTCTCAGCACGGAGCAAAACGATTGGGCCCGCTGTTCAGTGCTCCACAACCAATCATCCCTTCAATCCAGCGAATTTCAGAGAAATACAGCGAAGAGAAAGTCCGGTATAAGGGAGTTGAACAGGCGGATCGCAGTGCTCCAAGTGTGCTGCGTTGCCGGTAGCTGCGGGCTCGAGGGGCGGTTCTCCAAGGGAGATCATTGAATGGATTGACTTGTTGTCATCATAAAGGATTGTGTGTGGCAGTGATATGAAATTAGGGAGAAGGAACTGTACCTATTACTAGTAATGCCAGGAAATTGTGCTTGGGTTGCAGTTGTACAATTTCTATTTCTTCAAGATCGTCAGCAATCCGAATGATCAACACATCAGTGGATCGAAAGGACAAGTAGAATCTTTCAGAATGATCAGGAGTTTTTGGTAAGGTATTTTGTTTTCTTCAAGGTTTTTGCAGAAGCAGAACTGAAAAATGTCTCTCATCACGAAAAAGAATATGGGGAGTGTAATTGTCGAGGAAGTGAGCAAAAAACATACCTAACAGGGCCTACAGAGTGTTGCGAGTTATCCGAGATTAAAATTTCCTGTCTGATGTACCGGTCAGCGAGACTGCATGAAGCAAAACGAGCTGACAGCAAATGTGGATTAGGATTTTGATCAGATGGTGATGCATGTTTGTTCAAGCCCATTTATTTGTCGCCGGAACTTAAGATTTTGGAAATCAATTTCGTCATGAAGGGTGCGGATTGACAGTGACGTGAGTTAGGCAGACTTACAGTGAGTAAGTAAGTATGAGGACGTTTTCGAGCAGATGGCGGTTTAGAAGCTGATGTACTTTTACCAACAACTCAGGCTCATCATCAGAGGTCTAGTGTTGGCAGTCAAGCATAGAAGAGATGAAGGAAGAGGGAAGAGGAGAAAAACAGAGAAGAAATAGTCGAGTGGGAAAAAAAGTGTGATCCACCAGCGGACGAAGACAAACAGTGCAAACATCTTCTGAAATCGCAGATTTCCGTTTCTGGACTGGGAAAGTCGCTCGAAGCGCTTGATGGGATTTCTATTAACTGTTCCTTGTATTATCAATTGTCATAGCCTTTTCGCTCTGGATTCGGAGTTTCTTCTCATTCCAAGTTATACCTGCTATGACTGACCGACGAAGAATCAATGGGCCGCCCAGTGGCACAAGGCCTGCGGTCTTTGCATCGTCGCTCAGATCTACGACTGATACTGCATCTGGCAGGCCACAACGGCAAAGGCAACCAAATGAACTGCGCAAAATATGTGAGATATTAGTTCTATACATCACCCGCTCAAGAGCTAACGTGTCTGCGTATTAGTCCTCAAGACTGGCTTGATACCTTCCGCATCAGGCTCCTCATACCTCGAATTCGAACCCTCAGCCTCCCTCGCCGCTGCACGCTCTTCTCCTCAATCTCTCATCCCTCCTTCGTCAGCTCTGAAGCTTGCATGCACTGTTCACGGACCGAAACCGCTTCCCCGCTCCGCTACATTCTCGCCCAACCTTGTTCTCACCACTCATGTTAAATATGCGCCGTTCGCTGCCCGCCGGAGGAAAGGGCACATCCGAGATACTAGCGAACGGGACCTGGGTGTGCATTTAGAGACCGCGCTGCGGGGTGTTATTGTTGCTGAACGGTGGCCGAAGAGTGGGTTGGACATCACGATTACGATCTTAGAGGCAGAAGATGATCGGTGGTGGGGAGATGCGCCAGACTCTCATGATGCTCCGTGGGGGATGATGAATGTTCTGGCTGGATGCATCACGGCTGCCTCTGCGGCTATTGCGGATGCGCGAATTGACTGTTTGGATCTCGTGGCTGGCGGCGTAGCTGCTCTTGTTTCTGACGAGTCAGCGGAGGGAGAGAGGTCAGCACCGAAGCTTATGCTGGATACAGACCCTGCTGAACATCGGTCTATCCTGTCAGCATGTGTCGTCGCATATATGCCTTCGCGGGACGAGATTACAGAAATATGGCTCAAGGGGGATAGTTCAAAGGTGCTCGATGACAAGCGCTCGGGGCATGATGCTTTAATAGATGGGGCGGTGGACGCTGCCCGGGGAGCGCATACGGTTCTGGCAGAGGCAGTGAGGGAATCTGCTGAACGGTTTGCCGGCCTTTCTACGGCTTGAGGTCTCTTGTAATGAGCGAAGAAATAATACCAACGTCGTTAGGATTCTTTTCAATTGTCATATTACGATTAGATGTGATCGAGCATCAGTCATTGCTCTCTCGATAGAATCCTTGAATTCAGTATAGTCATAAATTGAGTGGGCTCTCACTGTGTATACTACCAGTGAATCAAACACCGCGTAAGGCGGTTCAGGACTAAACCACTAGAGCAGATGTTCTGCCTGCCTGTGAGGTGAGCTCGACTCATTCCGAAATAAACACCAACCTCTCGTCCGACCACTCTCTCCCTCACTAACTTTCAATCACCCTCACTTTGATCTCCAAATTGATCAAAGCATCCTCTTTACATCTTCCTCTCCCCATCACGTCCGACTCGAAAACGTCGCGATGCCTAAATCAACCGTTGACGAGCAGCACATCTTCATGTATCACATCCTTAACGGAGTGAACGACAAGACTGTAAGTCCTCCCTTCAGAATAATGAAACGAGCATAGACGAGTAGCAACGGAGCAACCGCTTGATGTCAATCGGTTCATTCTTCATGATGCTTTCCTCAAGGACACAACTGACCATACTCGTTTCTCATAGATCGACTGGGACCCCGTCTGCAAGGCCACCAGTCTGAACAAGAAGGCCGCTAGATTGAGATGGGTCCGTCTCAAGGCAAAGATCGAAGGCGCTCTGAAGGAAAACGAGACTGAAAGCGCCGACGACGTCGCCGCGAAGTCTGGCAACGGCAACGGCAAGGGCAACGCTGAAGTCAAGCCTGAAGCCGAAAAAGCTCCTGGCAAGGCTATGCCCAAGATGGGTGTTTTCAGACCCCGTCGTTCCAAGAGCGCCAACACCGCTGAATCTGACGTCGCTCCCCCTGTTAAGAAGAGACGCACCTCTAAGCGCAATAGAGATGATCAGACCGACCACGAAGACGCCAACAAGGGTGCTTTTGAGACTACTGCCGAAAAGTAGCTGGGTCCCGTCGCTGGACCATCATTCTTTCTCCACGAGCTCTTGTGGCCATGACATGGCACCTTTGGGACGAGCATATTTCTTTGCGGTGGCGATGAAAGGGAGTTAGCTTGGTTCAACAGCATGGAGCATCTTTTGGTGCATTGCCTGGTTGGATGAATTTGTGTCTGTTACTGGTTACATGAACACAGGAAGAGGTGTGTTGAACCTGGAGGACAGTAGATAGGAGCTCTAGGTTAATTTAAACTACAGTTAAGGGTTTCATGGATCACGTGAGGATGCATGACTATAGAAAGTAGGCGGTGAGAACCTATATGCGTGCCTGAATGCCAAGGCATATGATCTGTATTCAGTGTAGGGTCCTATCCCTACCCAGAACTCTTTGCTCCCTTTTCCATAGTATGCTAACACAGAATGCTAGAGCCTAAAAGTACTCCTGCAATCTCTCTACGCCCCCTTCTTTGTCCGCATAATCAGTGTTCACATGTGGCGTGTTTCGCTTTACCGCGGACACACGAAGTAATTACTCTGTAGATCAGGTAGTCCATACCTGTGATAGCGCATCTGCCAGGGAGAACTGTATTGTAATCACAAAGTACCGCCGGATATAGAAACATATGGGCAAGGTTTAGCCGGTACTCCGTAGTCCGTGCTGGTGATGGCGTCGAGACTAATTTCCTTAAGATTAGGATCGTTGGCCCAGATTCCCGATATTGCTAGCTCCTGAAGTTGTTGTAGTTCGCAAATAGAACCATGTCAACCTGACAACCAAGCGTTCTAGTCCCGTCCATAAGCACGGCGGGATACTTTTCGCTTTCAACTCGTTCTTGACACATCGATGATCGATGGCACCAGAGACAATAACGGGGAAAAAAATAGAACCATGATCCTGTCGGCTCCACTGTGGCTTTAACTGTTTGTGTGTTTCCCGCCGAGTCTCTGGGAAGTCAGGGGAAGATACGGACTTTTAGTAGAATACTTTGAGCCCACTACCACGTAAGAGCGGCATGGGCGACAGGTAATTACCGATGATAGCGCAGAGATGGTCAATAGGTGCATCAAATATACCGGCGGGAACGGGCTCGTGACTCTCCGTGGACGTTCCTCGATCGAGGCTTTCCCTTTGTTGGACCTTCAAGGCGCCGACAGCATCAAGATTTGGACTATCCACCATCGGTGTTTCACATCTCGAAGTTTGATCGAATTATCTCAACCTAATCATTCCTTTGTCACGAACACCTAGATTATACAGCGAATCGTGGATAATGGCCTGCAGGTGCGAGGTTGAGCTGTTTGAGATATTGACAAGCCGTATCGGGACCCAGAAGAACAGGAGGAACAGAGTTTTGATAGCTAACGTCTCTGCTGTCAGACAGGTCGCAAGTGAAGTGAAACTTGCCAGAACGCTAGGGACTGAACGTTGCACGAGAAATCCTGCTGCACTCCAAACTCCAAAATCCACAATCCTTTCTGATCCAAGACCATGGGCTCAATTCGCTGGTATCTTCGGCTGATTGAGACGGTTCCTGGTCTACTGGACGATCACACGGCGCCCACCAATAACTGGCCTTTTTCAACGCGCTGGTTGCTCGCGGGATCCATCGAGACCCATTTTTCTGCCTTTTAGACTGGTATCTGCTTTTCCATTCCGTTAGTCAACAGCTTAAGTCCATCCCATAGACTTCACAGCAGGTGGTTATGTGACAGAGCACTGAGCACCTTTGGATGCGCCCGTTCATCTATGCTCGTTACTGCTGTCTTGATTCTAATCGCTATGCTGCTAGTGGCTGTCGTTTCTAGGGTTTCAAATCCACTCAACCGAGATCCTGCATGCTGGCAATGCAGGTTGCAGCATTGCATTTTGCAGCCATTGCTCTTGAGTGGGTGGGCTTGAGCTTTGACTTGGTAAATGGTAAGCGTCTAGGTCATGCATATGCTGGATATGCACTCCGTAAGAACTTTAAAGCCAAGACTGCACGTTCTAGGGAACCGTCTTAAAACGTTCTCCTTGTCGATTGTGACTGTCAGTATGCCATAGCCACCACGAGAAGTGGCCAAGTGAAGTCTCAATGGGCCTGGTACTTTGTACTTGGTAGGTGATATGAACTTCTCCGTAGCCTATTGAATTACAAATGGAACTCAAGCGGTACACTAATCTAACCCCTCCTGAAGAGACCCAGAGTTCTGTCTGTGTGTGCCTGTTAGCTTCGGTTTCTCAGTGGATATCCGGAACTGAGCCACTACTTCCCCCTGATCCAGGAACGGCTGTCGGATCTGCGAACTCGACAGCATTTGAGATTATTAAATTATTTTCAGATTGCTGGCGGATTATCTCTACTTTGCAGGATCCGAATATCTCAATCCTCTGCGGGAGTCTCTCTCTCTCTTTCTTGACTCGTTTAGACGAAATATGCAAGTTACTCGTCTGGGATAACCCAGAATTCAATTACGCCTGATTAAAAAAGCATTGAAGCAATCAGGTCTAACGATACGATCTTCGAGACAGTCTAATCGCTCTTCCGATACCATTCCTTCGTCAACTTTACCTGGATCAGTATTCTTTGTTATCATTTCGGGTACGGAGTGCTCCGTACATCTGAGCTTCTTCGGTACCAAAGACAATCCCTTTTTATACAGGGACTCCCTCGCTTGTGATACTTCTGTCAACGAATTTCTCTGGCTATCGTTCATCATGGCTATCCTGAAGAGACTTTTCCAGGCCGAAAAAAGTTCATTAGCAAATACTGCTGATTCAGATGAAACCCGGGGCCCACCAACTCAAGCTGTCAATCCACTGCAGAGGTCCCTGAGCTTAAATAGTTCACGGCAGCTGGACGCTGACGAGCATTTTCAAAGTATTGAGAAACAGTTCGAAGAATTGCACGCTCAAATGCAGACACGACCTTTATCTTCTCGCTCCCATGCTCCCACGTCTCGTGCCTCAAGTCGTTTCACGCAGCGAAATCCGCGACATGTCGATCTGCTGGAGGCCTTGTTCTCGTCGCATAGATATCAGGTGCAGATAGCCAATGCACTGTCGCCGACTACTCCTTTCAATGAAGATATAGCTGAGCGCAATATGGTTCGATTCCTTCAGGGACAGCCGAGGACGACGAAGGTTTATTCCCGTATCATCTCGACTCTTTATCAAGAAGATGTGGCGGACAGGAACATTGCGAAGAATCGAATGAACAAACGCACAATACCCCGAAGCGCTAGCTCTCGATCGCAGCCTGCATCAGCATCAACTGGTGAGGTAACCCAACGTGAAATCGGCACCCAATCCTTTACACGGGCTAATGGGGGCAAAATCACACCGGCAAGCTCACGGCCAGGTTCGAGCTCCTCGTCTCAACCTCGTTCTTTACGGGCTCCCAAGTTAACGCCGAACATAATGGCTGAATGTACAAATGCGTCAGGAGAACAATCTGCACCTAATGCTGGAGGCTACTTGAAAGTCCCTCCAGCTCACAAGCAAGGCGACCAATGGAGCAACACACCGTTACCGGACAGTCCAACCTTACCTGTGCCAATGACCCAAGGCCGAATGATGGGTCTATCGGGAGGGAGGGGCACTCCTGGACTGACGAGAAGCTCGCCGTCAGTCCGCAGTAATGGCTCGTCTACATCACCCAGACTCAACTCCAAGAAAAACGTCCGGGACCTCTCTATCAACACGGAGTTAGCTGCTCGAGGAAAACCTAAGTCAAGGATCTCGCACTGTGCGATCCAGCCACCAACTCCTAGCAATCATGATATCAAACAGAATCCTAGCATTGCCGAAGTCATGAACAGTCCCTTACCACTCCGAACCCCAACGTTGATGTTTCCTCTGCCCCCCTCAAACCAGAAGGCGGAGGTAGTGGGCATGTTCAAGCAGGCTTTTAGTTCCTCCGCAGTAACTATCTCGCCCCATCCCACCTTCGAGACTCTACAGGACGCAATAGTTCGAGAGATTAACTCTCATGAAGCGTTTCGACGTGTCCCTGTCCCTGTCCCTGTCCTTGAGGCAGGTCCTCTCTTTACACCGTCCCCATCTCAGGATTCATTTGATCGAGACGAAATCTCGGCAACTCGAGGGCCGGCCAGGAGTTTCTCAACAAAAGAAATACAGTTTTCCAAACTAATCAGGCGCAGCTCTTTCAAAAAGCATAAAAGAGGCTCCGAACGCAAGAGTATATCGACTACCACACCTGCGATGGTCTTCCGTCGAGCCTCCGCTTCAACCAGGAGACGAAGGCACACAGATGCTCCGCCTCCATCTCCAGGGTTCCTCAACGTGCCGCAAGACAGAACACTTGCGGATAACGAGAAACCTGAAGAACAAGAGCAAGTGACGTACATGGATATCCTCCTCCGATCACAAAAGTCTCCTCCTAATCCCAAGTGGAGAAAGTCTCCAGAAACAATTCGTGGTTTCGGACGGACCCAATCGACCGGCACCCTCGGTTCATACAGCTTGTCGGACGGATCCAACCCCACCCCTTCAGTCTATTACATGCGTGCACAGACGTCTTCGCCGTCGAGTGACGGCCGGAACAGCCTCTCCGCAGACGACAGTGACGAGGAAATCATCCAGCTCCCCAGCATTGCAACTTCCGCCAGGCTGTCGACGAAAACAACGTCACCTACATGATGGAGATTACCACCCCGAGAAATGCCTACCGGTTGATGAAGTGGCCGTATGGCACGCGCAGGACTCTTTCCAGCCGAGGAAGCTCTGTCGTGAGCGCAAGCAAGTCGGCACATCACCCCCCCAAGACACGAACACCTGACCCGGAGCGCACGTTCGGTCGAGTCTTATTGACTTCGATAACATTTAACTTTACCTATCCTCTCCCTCTCCTCAGCCAGGAAATGAAAAGAAAAAGTAACTCTAGTAAAGCTGACACGAAGCGCTACTGCAATCCTTGATACACACTCCTTGGAACACCAACTGCCACATGACTATGTCTTTTCCTTATCTCTCGAATCATCCAGTTCCTCAATCTGTTTATATACCAAGCGTTCTCCGCAGTCTTCTCTCCATCGTTAGAAGCGTTTCTGTCATTGCATCATCTCTTAACTCTGGGTCAACAAGCATAGCTAGGCGGGAAAGAAGTTTTAGATACGTTAATATCAATCATGCTGATAAGGCAATTACTCCAACCTGTTAGGCTTCAATATCTTCCCCGACTTACGATGCTGAGGCACGACTAGGATGCAATGACGATATGCTTCAGTTGTGATCGTTGATTTCCTTGTTCAAGGTACGGATATGGTATGCTAGATCTGACTCTGAATGCACGAACAAAACAACCACAGAGGTATCTCGAAGATCACTCCCCTAACTCACTTCACCAATGCACTGAACCTTGTTTTTTGAATGTACTTTCCACCGAATACATACGTCCTTCACCAAAACTGAAACAGCAGAGAAAGGAAAATCATAAAGTCATAGTTACCGCCGCCATGTAGGCGGGCGGGACAATCCGACGTGGATATGCATGACTCGAATGCCATGTCTGACGTTTAGTAGGAACCTGCGCGCAAATCGTCAGTGAATTGTTCTATTCCTTCTAGGGCGAAGGCATAGGAAGGGAACTTACGTCCAAACATGCACCACTTCTCGGCCATACGGGTGCACTTGGGGTTGACACACTTGGTCTGGCCGTGCACGATGCCCTCGGGCTGATCGAAGGGAATGCAGAGAGACTTGGCGCCCATGCTGGGAGCCCTGGCGTCTTGGGGCACACCAGAGTCCTCCTCCGCCTTGCGGGCGCTGAGTTCCTTGATCTGATCCTCGCACTCCTCAGTGAGACAGTGAGGGATGACACATATGTTCTTCTCATTGAGCGCGGGGGTGAAATCATCCCAGTTGGTGATGAGCTTGCGATGAGCGCGGAACTCGTTATCTGCGCGCTTGTACAGATCCTTGTGGATGGTCTCCAGCAGAGCAGGAACGGCGGTGGACAGCTCGTCAATGGGAATAGTAGACTTGCCATCTTTACCGGGAATGTCACGACGAGCGGCCGTGACGTAACGACCGGCGGACTCACCAGGACCGAATTCAATACGCAGAGGGACACCACGAAGTTCCCAGTCGTTGAACTTCCAGCCGGGGGAGTAGCCTTCCCTTTTGTCGCTATCGGCACGGATGCCTGCAGCCTTGAGGAGGGAGACAAGGCTGTCGATCTCCGCGTAGAGCTTCTCACGCTCCTCATCGGAAGTCTTGGCAGTGATACCGACAGGGACGATGATCGTCTGAGTCTCAGCAACGCGAGGAGGAAGGACCAAACCGCGGTTGTCACTGTGGATCATGACCATAACGCCCAGAGTACGAGTAGAAAGACCCCACGAGTTCTGCCAGACGTAAAGCGGAGCCTTCTTCTCATCAGGCTTGGCAGATGGGTCCTCGACGGTGATCCCGAACATCTTACTGAAGTTCTGGCCAAGACCGTGTGACGTTCCACCCTGGATACCACGACCGGTAGCAGGAATGTAACCTTCAACAGTGGTAGTGTAAAGACCACCGGCAAACTTCTCCTTCTCTGTCTTTTGGCCCTTCACAACGGGAACAGCGAGGAGCTCTTCATAAATCCTAGCATAGAGGTCGAGCATGTGTAGGACCTCCTCGCGAGCGGCCTCCTCGGTAAGGTGAGCAGTGTGGCCCTCCTGCCACAGGAACTCTCTTGTTCTAAGGAAAGGCTGAGGATGCTTGAACTCCCATCTGACGACCGAGTTCCACTGGTTGAGCTTGAGAGGCAGGTCACGGTGACTTCTGATCCATTTGGCGTAGTAAGGGTACATAACAGTTTCTGATGTAGGGCGGATGGCGATCTTCTTCTCGAGAGGGGTGTTGCCTCTGTAAAGGAGTGAGTCAGTCATATAACAAAGACATACCGCTGGTCAAAGGGAAAATCATACGCATGAGTCACCCAAGCAACTTCAGCAGCGAAACCTTCGATGTGATCCTTCTCTCTCTGCAGCACATCCTCGGAGACGAATAGAGGAAACGAGCAGTTCTTGACGCCAACCTTCTTAATCTCTGCATTGAACCAGTTTTGAATCTCCTCCCAGATAAAGTAAGAAGCAGGCTGTGTCTCGTCAACAATGGGACCATAATAGTTGACGGTAGTACACCCGTTCCAGAGAACAATCATACCTTGAGAATGAAGCATCCAGAAACGTCGTAGTAATCCAACATGTCACCCTTTGTAAGAACCTGCTGATACCACCCAGAGAAGTCCTCCTCTTTGGAGACATCGATACCGATCAAAGCAGCACCTTCGATCTTCTTCTTAGGTGCCTTCGATGTAGCCTTCTTAGCCTCTGACTTTCCAATGCCCTTGTTCGCAGCTTTCTCAGCCTTCTCAGCAGCCTGCTTTGCTAGCTTTGCTGCCTTCTTGGCGGCATTCTTGGAGGTCTCGCCTTGAGGAGCGGCCTTATCAACATCAGCGGGGTTCTGACTGCGATCAGGAAGGGTGACAGGGTCAGTAGCGACCGGAATGTCAGCGGCGTTTTGGCTGGCCATTTTGCAAACGAGGATCGAGTCGAGCAGGCGCTAGAGAACGGACAGAAGAAAAAAAAGAGAACAAAGAGAGAGCGATTGCCTAGGCAGAAGACTCGTCCGTGGGAGCAAAATGAGGGCCGCATTCCCCTCGTCAAAGTGGGATGCATCTTCGAAAATCTTCACCGCCTCCGGACCGGCAGAACTTTTAGCGGGAGACCAACAGAGAGTGGGCAACAGAACGAGATCTCCAGCAGTGGAAGCTCTGCCATCTCGTCACAAACGTCTTTATCTACTATTGAGTAATCATGGCAGGCATTTTCGAGGCGCCGCGCAATGCGGACACTCTTTGTGAGCTTCAAACCCCAAAAAGGGTTCTTCTTTGAGACCGGTTTACTGACAACTATCGCACAGTCTTGGGAGGACAGAAAATAACTGGCGCTGATGTCCGCGAGCAGAATGGTGTGTGATAAGCCATTATAACTGACATGATTGATTTCTTAAATGCTTACGAGACACGCAGTTCTTGCGACCCAGGCTATTGCAAATGTTGTCAAGAGCTCCTTTGGTCCTTCTGGCCTGGACAAGATGATGGTGGACGACATAGGGGTAAGCGTTCAGAGCTCGACCCCTCGATATCTCGTGCAGAGTTCTGATTGTCAATATAGGATGTGACTGTAACTAACGATGGTGCCACTATTTTGAGTTTGCTCGACATTGAACACCCTGCTGGGAAGATCCTCGTTGATCTAGCTCAACAACAGGACAAGGAGGTATGTCCTATCACTCACGCCGATTTTCTGTCCTAAAAAGCTCTTTCCTGATCCTGTAATCTTTTAGGTCGGAGATGGCACCACTTCCGTCGTCCTCATTGCCGCTGAACTTCTGCGACGGGCAAACGAGTTAATGAAGAACCGTATCCACCCCACGACTATTATCAATGGCTACCGGCTAGCCCTCAGAGAAGCTGTCAAGTATATGAATGAAAACATCACCACAAAAGTAGATGCGCTCGGAAAGGACAGCCTGGTCAATATTGCCAAGACTTCTATGTCGAGCAAAATCATCGGCGCGGACGCGGATTTCTTCGCCAACATGGTCGTTGATGCCATGTTGCTGGTGAAGACCACAAACCAGAAGAACGAGGTTAAATACCCAGTCAAGGCTGTGAATCTGCTCAAGGCCCACGGAAAGAGCGGCACGGAATCTATGCTCGTCAGGGGTTATGCACTCAATTGTACCGTTGCTTCACAAGCCATGAAGACCCGGATTACCGATGCAAAGATTGCTTGTCTCGATATGAACTTGCAAAAGGAGAGAATGAAACTTGGCGTTCAGATCACGGTTGATGATCCTGACCAATTAGAGAAAATTCGTGAGAGAGAGTCCGGCATTGTTCTTGAGCGGGTAGAGATGATCCTCAAGTCTGGAGCAAATGTTATTTTCACGACTAAGGGTATTGACGACATGGTTCTCAAGCTCTTCGTCGAGAGGGGCGCTATGGCTGTCAGACGCTGCAAGAAGGAGGATCTGAGACGGATTGCGAAGGCCACTGGAGCTACCTTGGTTAGCTCACTCTCTGACCTCAACGGCGATGAGAAATTCGACGCATCAAATCTCGGATATGCAGAGGAAGTTGTGCAGGAGCGGATATCAGATGACGAGTGTATTTTGGTCAAAGGAACCAAGGTCCACACCTCGGCCTCGATCATTCTCAGAGGGCCCAATGACTACAGCTTAGATGAGATGGAGCGTTCGGTTCACGATTCTCTTTGCGCCGTCAAGCGCACTCTTGAGAGTGGTAGCATCGTTCCTGGAGGTGGTGCCGTCGAAACGGCGCTCCATATCTACCTTGAGGAGTTTGCAGTCACAGTGGTACGTTCATATCATGTTTCCTCTTATGATTGAATTCTCTAACAGCTCATTTTCACAGGGTTCTCGTGAGCAGCTAGCTATCGGCGAATTTGCCCAGTCGCTTCTCATTGTTCCCAAGACATTGGCAGTCAATGCCGCCAAAGACTCGTCTGAGCTCGTTGCACAGCTCCGCAGCCGCCACTGGGCCTCTCAACGCATCGAAGAAAGCCCCGCCAACAAGGACGATAAGGCTATCGCCAAGAAGAAGAACTACAAGAACTATGGTCTTGATTTGACCAAGGGACGGGTCCACGATTGCATCAAGGCAGGTGTCTTGGAGCCCAGCATGGGTAAGGTCAAGCAGTTCAAGAGTGCTGTCGAGGCCTGCATAGCCATCATGCGTATCGATACCATGATCAAGCTGGACCCTGAGAGGAAGGAGGATGATGGTCACGGTCACTAAGAGCTTGATGACTACTTGGGTAACTTGCTTATGCATGGAGTCTTAGATATAGGTAAAGAAGTCTAAAAGCATAATAAGGTATTACCAGCACAGATATCCGGATCTTTTCATTTCCGTAATCCATAATATTGTTTCCATTCCCATCTTTCACACATGGGACTCTATTCCTGTGCCTCGGAGGCCAGAGTTGCTTTATTCTAGGTCTTGTTCGACACCCGTAAGGCACATTGAGCGGGGGTCACTCTAAAAGGACCTCATGAAGCTGATCCTTCGGTTATCAACTTATTTAGGGTCGTGTGGATTTGCAATAAATGTGAACCTATTAAGTTGGGTATTTAGAGAGATACTCTTCCATCAGAAGGAAAGACAAAAGAAGACGCCACTGAATATGCTAATCATTTAGGATATGCTGTGTAGTAAGCCTCCTTAGGGCATAATCTAACTGACTTCACTCTGAACAGAGTCGCTCATGAACAAATGCACGTACCCAACCCTCAAAAACCTGAAAAATGGTTCTCCATAAAACGCACTATGCACCAAGGCACATCGCTGCTATACAATGCATGCCGCTAAATGCCACAGTAAGCTGCTGCATGCCGTCTAAATTGAGCAGCCAGACCCACGCTAAATAAACATAAACCAGACCTAGACGCCTCAACATGCTCACATGAACCGTAAACGCAGCAAAGGAGGAAAGCTCTCGATTCTCGAAGGGTCATTCATCATCGTCGTCATATTGATCTTCGATGTCAGCCCAGCCACACTTCCATCGTCTACCTTCTGTCTCGCCACCGACTCGTAGGTCCCGAGCATCAGGCCCTTCGCGCCAACATCTGGCACTATAGTCGTCGCTAACTGTAATGAGCTCCCCATCTACAGACCACGAGACAGCTGACACCTCCTTCTTGTGGCCCTCAACCAATGGTGTTCCTGATTGGTAGATTGGCACGGTATCCTCCAGTCGTCCGGACAAGCCAACTGATGAATTAGTGCGGCGTAAGCCAGAGCGAGTGAATGGCATCCCTGGGGACTGGGGATTTAAATCAACAGCTGGTTTCTGAACGGGAGGATGAAGGAACCTCTCGTCAGTCGGGAAGAGAACGGCACAATGATCACTGCTTCCAACAGCTAACATTTCCGCTTTGTCTGCAACGGCTTTGCGGACACTGACTTTGACGTAGAATGAAGACACCTGCAACCGCGGATGACGAAATCCATACAATGGACCCAGACCTTCCTTGTCAGAGCCACCTGAGCGCCTTGGACGATCGTTGTACAGAGAAAGTTCAGGTGCATGTCCGAGTACCAGGTGGGATGTGGAGTATGCGTATACAGTGCCATCTCTACAGAGCGTGTAGAGCCGTGAACCATCACCATTGAGTGTCAGCGAGGTGAGTCCAAAGCGCCTATATTTAATATGGCTATCGGGTTCACGAGTTGTTGAGACAGGAAGGACAGGGCGACCACGACGGTTGCTGTGTGCGGTGCGCAAATCCCAGAGTCTCACGCATGCATTGGCCTCTGACGCTGTCACGAAGAGATTTTCGCGACCGGGGGAAAGAAACGTCAATGAGGTTACCGTAATATCCGAGCGGCCAATTTGCGGTTCGGATTTATCAGAGACAGAAGTCTGGGGCATCCAGGCATGAGCTCCATGTATCGTATTAAGAACTTGGGGATAAATCATCTTGGAAGCCAGTGACGACGAATTGTCCGAGTCAGATTCCAGCGAGCACCGGACCTGTAAAGAGGGCCTTTCGAACCCTTTGCATCGAAGATCCCAGATGTTGACATTTCCATCCCGGCTGCAAGTTGCAAGAACTTTATTATTCGCCGCCGGTTGGAATTGAACGCGCTTCACTGAGGATACATGGTTTGATAGACAGTATATCGGTTTCTGCGTAGCCATATCAATCACCTGTGCCGTTTGGTCACCAGAAGCTGTTGCCAGGAGCATATCATCGGACGAGAATTCAAGATCCATTATTGCGTTCATGTGGGGACGAAAAGTTAGGTACGCCTTGGAAAATCCGCTTTTGTCGTCTTTGGCAGAGTCAAGTAATCGAATGCCTCCTTCTTCATCGCCCACCGCAACAAGTGAGTTCGCTATAAGATGGACAACAGTCAGCTAAATCGGTAATAAATGAGCAGGAGGAAAGATTCAAGAGCAAATCTCGTACTGTTACATGTTGCGGTACAGAAAGGGAGAGCGAGACGGTCCCCAGTGTAGCTCGCGCAGGAATGGCTGTCGGTCGAGCGAGAGTAGAACGCGGAGGTCATATCCTGCCACCCTGAGACATAGTGAGAATAGGGTAAGAAGATCCAGTACGAAGAGATGACCAACCAGCCCCAACATTGGATCGCATTGTTACTCGATTGGCCCGTGGTCCCAAGACACTTCGCATGTAAAGCCCTCCGGATGTCTGAAGCGCGTGGGACCGCCGAATAGGCGCAGTGGGAAGCGATAGCTTGCTAGGCATTACAGGTTTCGGTTCAAGACCGTGTGCGTCATTGCCAGTCTTGATATCCCTGACCGAAAGACTCAATTCCTCTCCATCTTCAGCAGGAAACCGGACCCGAACTTTCCGCAATGGTGACGATTGTAGCGGAGAAGCGACAGAGGAGAATGATAATTTCCGCTTCCTGCTTGGGGTCCGCATGAGATCTGAAGAGTGATTATCGACAGTTCTATTTCCCACCGCTTTCAATGCCCGTGTGAAGGCTGGACCCAGACGGTTGACAGCTGGTGAGCTGAGCACCTTCAAGGCCTGCCGATTCGTCCTAACCGATGCCGCGCCATTTCCGCCGTTCAGCATCGAACGAGGAGTAAAGAACCGCCGGAAAGACCGTGGAGTGACTGGTGGAGGCTTCTTAGGTTTACGTCTCATGCCAGCGTCCGATGCTATGGAGGGTGGAGATGAGGGAAACTCCTGTGCTGGTGAGGCAGGAAACACAGGTTCCGATCGAGGTCCTTCGGGGAGGTCATGGCAGCTATCCATTGTGGGTTATAGGCAAACGAAAGACATACAAAGGCATTCTATTCAAAAGAAAAACAACAGACGAAAAAGAGGAATAAGAGCAGAATGGGCTAAATGGTGCGAAATTGCGGCATGGTGGAGCTGGGGAATGGAGTGTAGTCCCTAGTACTGTTAATTCGGACTGTCAGCTATGCGTCGCGGGCAGAACAAATCAGTCTCGTGTCGACGTGCTTTTTTCGTGACGCGAGCTGCTGCTTCCGGTAGGCGGTGGCCTCTTCAATTAAAGTGATGGGGTCGTGCTTGATACGGAAGGCGGTCTGCCATCATAGATCCAGAAATTTTTTGTATCCGCTATTTTTTTTGTGAACTGGTCCCGCTGAGCTAGCTGGTTTGAAGGACCTCCAGCAAGTTTGACATAAGGTCGCATCTGATTATCTGGTGCCCTTTGTCTATCAGCTATGGCCCCTATAAAGCGCAAGGGCAATGCTGGGGAGGAGGCAGTGACTCGTCAGCCCCAGAAGCGTGTTCGAGTTGGAGAAGCTGAACAGGGCAAAGATCAGAAAAAGCAGAGAACATCAGAATCTACCAGTGACCTTAAGCCTACCGAACTTACGGTGCTGCGCGATGACGAACCTTCGTTTCCCCGTGGTGGTGGAAGCGTCCTGACACCTCTCGAGAAGAAGCAGATTCATATCCAAGCGACTAAGGATGTGCTGTTCGAGCAGAAGGGGTCCAAGAAGTCCTCTGGCAATTCCGCCGTTGGAGACGACGATGAAGACATCGAGATGAACGATGCGGAGGACAATGCGACCTCTGTCAAACAACGTGGGAAAAGGAAGACCAAAAGCAAGAAGCGCGCAGAGCAAGAAGCAAACGAGAAGCAAGGTGTGCGAATTGAAGGTCTCAACTTCAAGGTAGGTCCGCATTAAGCATATGTTGTGGCTGTTTACAAAAGGCTGACGATTGCAGCGTATTGTTCCCGGATCGATGGTATTAGGCCAAGTGTCCAGCATTAATGCTCACGATATTGGTCTATCTCTTCCGAATAACCTCACCGGATATGTTCCCTTGACTGCGGTTTCCAAGAAGTTGGAAGAGAAGATTGAGAAAATTCTTAACGACAATGACAATGAGGATAGCGACGCGGAGGAGGAGGATGACGACGAAGATTCGTTGGATCTGACCGCCTACTTCTATCTTGGCCAGTACCTGCGGGCATCCGTTGTTTCTGTTGGGAGCAACGCCGCAGATGCTCCTTCGAAGAACAAGAAGCGTATTGAACTTTCAGTTGACCCGAGACAGACAAACGCCGGGCTCTCAAAATCGGATCTGGAGGTCAATACTGCCATTCAAGCTTCGGTTGTCAGTGTGGAAGACCATGGTCTGGTGATGGACCTAGGTATTGAGGGCGCAGACGTTAAGGGCTTCATGTCTAAGAAGGAGATCGACCCCAAGACAGACTATTCGAGCATCAAAGAAGGATCGGTTTTCCTTTGTATGGTCACTGGCCAAAACGCCAACGGAAGCGTTGTCAAACTATCCGCCAACCTTCAGTCTGCCGGATCTGTCAAGAAATCTCATTATCTCAGCACGGCATCGACAATCAACTCATTCCTTCCTGGTACTGCAGCAGAAATCTTGTTGACGGAGGTTTCTTCTAGCGGATTGATCGGTAAGATCATGGGTATGTTGGATGCCACAGTGGACTTGGTACAGTCTGGTGGCAACTCTGGAAAAGACGACTTGACAAAGAAGTTCCAGATCGGTGCGAAAATCAAGGGACGTATTGTCTGCACCTTCCCAGCTTCTGAGCCATTTAAAGTCGGCTTTTCAATACTCGACCATGTGTTGAAGTTTGCAACTGAGGGTCATGGACCTGGCACCTCTGAGGATGCACCGGCAATTTCCGCAATCATACCTGAAACCAAAGTCGTCATGGTTGATCCTGGAATGGGTGTTTATGTGCAGATGGGCTCTACGAAATACATGGGCTTTGTCCATGTCTCCCGATTAGCAGACGGAAAAGTTGAACACATTGCACCTGAACACGGTCCCTTCCGAATTGATTCCGTCCATGAGGCTAGGGTTGTCGGCTACAGTGCTTTTGATGGCCTCTATCTGCTCTCCTTTGAGAGAAAGGTCATTGAGCAGCCCTTCTTACGTCTGGAGGATGTGACTGTGGGTGCTGTGGTCAAGGGGAGGATTGGAAAGCTGTTGATTGGGCCGGCCGGGGTTGACGGACTGATTGTGACCTTGGCGGACGGTATCACCGGTCTTGTTCCCTCCATGCACTTCGCAGACACAGCCCTTCAATTCCCTGAGAAGAAGTTCCGGGAAGGCATGACGATCACTGCTCGAATCTTGTCGGTCAACCTTCAGAAGCGTCAGATTCGCCTAACTCTGAAGAAGAGTCTGCTCAACAGCGAATCTGCCATCTGGAAGGATTACCAAGACATCGTCCCAGGCTCTCAGTCTCCCGGTACGATTGTAAACATTCAACCCCATGGCGCTGTTGTTCAATTCTACGGCTCAGTTCGCGGTTTCCTTCCTGTGTCGGAGATGAGCGAAGCTTACATCAAAGATCCTTCGCAACACTTCAGACAAGGGCAAGTGGTTAACGTTCACGCTTTGAGTGTGGATCCATCTCTTGGTAAACTGGCAGTTTCGTGCAAAGACCCCTCGACCTTCACCGAGACCTATAAGAAGGCGTTCGAGAAGATCCAGCCCGGGCTGCTTGTCACAGGGACGGTGTTCGAGAAGTCTGTCGACGATGTCCTTCTCAAGTTGGACGAGTTCGGTCTTATTGCTCGGTTAGATCTGGCGCATGTGGTGGACGGTTCTGAATCCAAGCAGATCTCTGCCCTTTCAAAGATTCGTGTTGGCCAGAAGCTCAATGATCTTCTTGTACTTGACATCCAGAGAGCCCGCAGACTCATCAAAGTCTCAGCTAGAGCGAGTCTCAAGAAAGCAGCCAAGCAAGGATCCCTCCCGGCCAAGTTTGAGGATATACAAGAAGGCGCTGAAGTGACTGGTTTTGTCCGAAACATCACATCCGACGGTCTGTTTATCGAGTTCCTCGGTGGCATTACTGGATTGGTGCCTAAGAGGCTCATAGCGGACGAGAACGCCAGTAAACCTGATTATGGCATGGTCAAATCGCAGCTTGTTACTGCAACTGTGCACTCCATTGACACTGACTTCCAAAGATTCATACTGAGCATGAAGCCTTCGGAAGCAACCTCAGCTGGTCCAAAGAAAGCCACTCCCAAGCCTGCTCCTTCGAACGATGCGGTCAGCAATGCTGTGGATGAAGGCATCGCGTCGATGTCCGATTTCACCTTTGGCAGGACCGTGAAGTGTAAGGTCGTGTCTGTGAAGGCAACCCAAGTGAACGTTCAACTTGCGGACAATATTCAGGGTCGCATTGACGTCTCCGAGGTCTTCGACAAGTGGGAAGACATCAAGGACCGCAAACAACCGTTGCGATTCTTCCGTCCCAAGCAAATCATCTCAGCTAGGATCTTGGGTATCCATGATGCCCGCAGCCACAAATTCCTTCCAATCAGTCACCGCTCTGGGAAGTTCCCCGTTTTTGAACTTTCTATTAAGCCAAGTTTCCTGCAGGCCGCCAATCCTTCCCCGTTGAACTTGGAGCAAGTCCAGGTTGGCTCAACCTGGGTCGGTTTCATCAACAACGTTGCCGACGATTGTCTTTGGATCAACCTCTCACCCAATGTTCGCGGACGGCTACGGTTCATGGACGCTTCAGATGACCTATCTCTTTTTGCCGACGTGGACAAGCACTTCCCGATCGGCTCAGCGCTGAAGGTCCATGTCGCTGCCGTCGACACCGAAAAGGGTCGCCTAGATCTTACTGCCAAGCAACGCTCTAGCAAGCTGTCGTTTGAGGACATCTCTGTTGGCATGATTCTTCCCGGACGAGTCACGAAGGTCACCGAGAAGCAGGTTATCATGCAGCTCACCGACACGGTTGTGGGTGCCGTCAATCTGATTGATTTGGCCGATGACTACTCGAAGGCAAACCCTACTGTCTACCACAAGAACGATGTGCTCCGTGCTTGCGTGGTTGGTGTTGACAAAGCCAACAAGAAGATTTCCCTGTCTCTCCGCCCTTCGAAAGTTCTGAGTTCCTCACTTCCGGTCCAGGATCCCGAAATCACTTCTATGAAGCAACTCAAGGTCAATGACGTGGTTCGAGGATTTGTCAAGAGAGTGGCTGATAGCGGTCTCTTTGTAACTCTGGGCCACGATGTCACGGCCTACGTTCGCGTCTCTGACCTGTCAGACTCCTACCTCAAGGAATGGAAGGACTCTTTCCAAGTCGACCAGTTGGTCAAGGGACGGGTGACTGTTGTTGATCCCGAGCAAGGTAGATTGCAGATGAGTCTCAAGGAATCTGTCTTGGATCCGGACTTCAAGGCCCCTATCACGATGCATGATCTCAAAGTCGGTCAGGTCGTCACTGGCAAAGTTCGCAAAGTGGAGGAATTCGGCGCCTTCATTGTCATCGATCGATCCGCCAATATTAGCGGTCTATGCCATCGTAGTGAGATGGCTGACAAGCGAGTTGACGATGCCCGCACCTTGTACGAGGAAGGCGACGTTGTCAAAGCCAAGATCATCAAGATCGACCGTGAGTCAGGGAAGATCTCATTCAGCTTGAAGGCTTCCCACTTCAAGGATCATGATGAGGAAGATGAAAGTGGCAGTGACGAGGATGGTGACTCCGACGGCGTCAGCCTAGATGGTATGGGCGGTGTCGACGTAGAAGGTAGTGATGATTCCGAGGACGATGACGATGACGAATCTATGGGAGGTGTTGATCTTGAGGGAGACAGCGAGAGTGATGGTGAGGAGAGCGATGAGGATGTGGAGATGGCCAGCGCACCTGTTAAAAGAGACGGGGGCCTCGGCGCAACAGGCTTTGACTGGAGTGGAAACGTCAAGGACGATGAGGAAGAAGCGATGCAGTCTGATTCCGATGATGAAGACAACTCTCGGAAGAAGAAAAAGAAGAGCCGCAAGCCTGAGATCCAGGTGGATCGGACCGGCGAATTGGACGCCAACGGGCCACAGTCAGTGGCCGACTACGAACGTCTCCTGCTCGGTGAGCCTGACTCTTCGCTTCTCTGGCTCAAGTACATGGCTTTCCAGTTGGAGCTCGGCGAAGTCGAGAAGGCCAAGGAAATCGCCGAACGCGCCCTTCGCACCATTAGCATCGGTCAGGACACCGAGAAGTTGAACATTTGGGTGGCTCTGCTCAACTTGGAGAACACATACGGCAATGATGACAGTCTCGACGAGGTGTTCAGGCGCGCCTGCCAGTACAACGATACGCAGGAGATCTACGACCGCATAACGAGCATTTACATCCAGTCAGGAAAGAATGAAGTGAGTCACCCTTAATACCAGTCACCAGGAGATGTTTCAAGTATGCGAATGCTGACTCAAATGACCTTACAGAAAGCGGATGAGCTCTTCCAGACGGCTCTCAAGAAGAAGATCTCTAACACGCCCAAGTTCTTCCTGAACTACGCCAGCTTCTTGTTTGATAGCATGGCGGCGCCCGATCGTGCTCGTGCTCTGCTTCCTCGCGCACTCCAGTCTCTGCCCTCTCATACGCATGTGGAGCTTACCTCTAAATTCGGTCAGCTGGAGTTCCGCTCGCCCAACGGAGACGTCGAGCGTGGCCGAACTGTGTTTGAGGGCCTGCTCTCCTCGTTCCCCAAGCGGGTTGACCTGTGGAACGTACTCTTGGACTTGGAAATCAAGAATGGCGATGCGGAACAGGTCCGGCGGCTTTTCGAGCGTGTACTTGGTGTCCGTGACGCTAAGAAGGGTGCTGCTACTGCTGCCCCCATGGACGCTAGCAAGAAGCTCCGTCCCAAGCAGGCCAAGTTCTTCTTCAAGAAGTGGCTGTCTTTTGAGGAGAAGCTGGCAGCTGCTAATGGCGGTGATGAGAAGATGGTGGAGGAGATCAAGGCCAAGGCGGCGGATTATGTCAAGTCTTTGCAGAACGCATGAGCATTGCAGATAATTGTGTAAAGAGTTGGTTTGGTTTTGTTCTCATTGGGTGTTATGGGGTCATAGATGCATTGTATATACAAAAGCATTCGGAAGCCATGTCTTCTCGTCAATATGCATAAAGACTTTTTTGTGTATGTGATGCGCAAAATAAATCATTCTTCTTTATCGATGGTATAAACAAGCCTCAAAAGGGTATTATATCTCAAGAGCCACAAATCAACGTCGCTTTTCAGCCATCAACCGCCGGTACTCCTCCACGATAGTCCTCCGCTCGCTTGCCAGCTCCTCTCTCCGTCTCAAACTTCCCACGGCAGCGGGAACGTTCGCGACATCGACTCGGGCGCCTCCGCGGACCTTGAAAACCTCCTTCGGCTTCGTTAATTGCGGCGGCGCCTGAACCACATCAAAGGGGTTCGCCGGCTTGTTCATCCGATCCCGTTTCTTCAGCTTCGCCCACGGATCCGGACCATCATCCTCCAGGGCGCCATCGCCCTTCTTCTTTCTCTTCGCGGCAGCGCCCTTCTTCTTCGCCTTGGCCTGCGCAGCCTCCATCTCCCACTCCTTCCACAACTCCAATTGTTCCTCCAACTCGGCCTCCCGCTCCTCCCGCTCGGCCGCCTCACGCTCCTTGATCTCCGCTTCCTCCTTCCGCCACTGCTCCTGTAGTCGACGAAGGTGCTTCTCGTGCTTCGTCTGCCGTCCCTCGCGCAGCTTAGGCAGATCCGCCGACGTCGGCTTGCCCGATCTCTTCATTCCCGATATGGGCATCTCGCGATCAACCCGCGCCGCAAAGTCTGACAATTTCTCCCCCGGCAGAATCTTCAGATTGGTGGGCTTAGGTTCCGCAGCAGCGGTTGTAGATGTCGCGTCATTCGCAGCCTCAATCGGAGTCGACGACGCAGCTGACTTCTTCCGCGCCGACTTCTTTGTGTCCTCACTTGCATCGCGCTTGCGCTTCTTGCTTCCTGTCTCGCCGGCGTCGGGTTTGGATGGTGCTGACTTGCCGCCGTTGGCTTGGAGCTGCATCAGCCGGCGGAAGGCGCGCGGGGTATCATCGTCCAAGTCGGATTTGCTGCGGGCAAAGGCCGAGAGGTTTTCTTTCTTTTTCGGGGCTTTGGACTTGAGGGGGGGCTTTTTGCCTTTGGATTTCGGGGCGTTGGGATCGTGGGTCGGGAGAGGTTTGGCGATCAGAGTGGGTGGGAGGTCGTAGATGCTTGTGATGCGATCAGCGGATGTACATAATATTAATTGTGCTTTGATAGTATACTCACCTCGAGTCATTTTTTCTTCTCTTGTGCTTGTGAGGCATGGCGGATTCTTTGGTTTTGTTGGCTGTGGTTGATAGAAACTGAAGCTGAGATGGTCGGCGAACTTTTTTCCTTCCGTGGTTGGCGGCAGATCTAATCGCTATCGCTACTGATAAGACAGAGATCCAATAATGGCACATAATGCTACCTACCTCTACCTCTCTCTCTCTCTCTCTCTCTTACAGGTAGACAATCATTTTTCCCTGGTAATATTCCCAGGTGATTATTGACTTGTCCTTCGTAATGATACATTCAGAATGCCCGCATCCATGTGCTTGTTTAATTACAGCTTTGGAGTAGATACAGAGTGCTGTGCTCGAGGTCATCGAAGCAGCCTTCTATTATTCCTGTTGTATGTTATAGAACTTCCATGATAATAGCACCAATATACCAGATGGTATGATGCTTTCCTAGAGAGTAAAATGCAGAAGGCGTGCTTGGAGTTCCTATACTGACCTGAGTCAGGCTCCTGTCACTGTCGAGAGATGGCACTTGTCGGTGCTTGCCGTGTATTGGTTTACCAAGGCTATTATGGCACTACTGTCCAGTACGCTACTAGATGTTCCTCTATCATTATCAGGAACAAGCGATATAGACATTTGGTACGGACAATTGATACTGGTGGATTAATATACTAGTGTCCTTGTCGGCTATGGCTAGCATCTCCGGGGTATTCTATCCTCCGTCAATTTATATTGAGACACTTTCTCCGGTCATGTGGGCAGAATGACTTTTCTACTTCGCTACTACTGTTCAGGACTGGAGTGGTTCGGCTTTCAGCGACTGAACTGGACTAGATTGAATTCTAAATGCGCCATTAATGATGCTTAAGAGAAACGCTATTCGTGTGGCAAATCGCGCAGTGGATGAGAGCCAGGCATCAGAATTCAAAATGTAGACCAGACCGCAGCCTCTGTTACGGTGCCAGTCGCATGCCTTCATCTTCGAGATTTACCCATAATAACCACGGGAACCAGCGGTTAATGTTATTATAGGGGAGCGATCAATATCTTAGAGAGACCCTCCTGTCGATCAGCTGCGTGTCTGGCATCCATCTCAATGCTCGTTTCACGACTCGTGGGGGCCGTTTTGGTGGTGTAAACCTCCATGTCACTAGGCAGTAATGAGGGCGCACTTAGTACAAACTCTGGGTTGAATCCTTTCAAATCATTAAATCCAAGCCTTCTTGGGGAGTGAGACCCTTAGGCTTGGAGACGCGTAAAGACCAACGAAATCGGCACGGCTCGCCTCTTAGGACGGACTTCTGGTACGGCTTCAAGCCTCTTGTCGGCCCACCGTCCAATAGTCGTCGCTATTGCTGCACATGGGGATGGGTCAATCCAGGGTCCAATAGTCCCAGCGAGCCTGTGGTGACTCGAGACCCCAATCATGTTTGATGGTTCCTAGAACTAACTCATACCAGATGCAGCCCCAGAGGGCAGGGTAGAAGTAGTATTAATTCAGGCGTCCACTTTTCGGCGAAGGTTCTTGGTGCGCAATGATGCACATTTACGCCTCTCGAATTATAAAATGCACATGAGATGACTGATCTTGTACGATTTTCTGTCGAAGAATTGACGGTGGATTGAGGCGGTTGAAGTAGTAGTCCTCGCGAGTTGGTGAGAATTCCAAGTGATACAAGTATCAGCTATGGGCTTCTTATCCGCCCGCAAGGGACGCTCCCCGCAGTCCTACGAATTTGTCCCAACTTCCCTTCCCTCCGACGACCAAGACGACTTGCAACGCGACAAACCAGACCTTCATGTTTCTATCGAGGAATTACCGGCAGACATCTCAATAGACGAATATCAATGTTCGGGCCAGACCCGATCTCGGTTCACATGGAGCCAACGACTGGCTGGGATTTCTTCGCTCTTCTCGTCAAATGAGGAGAAGGTCGAAGATACTCTACCTCTCCTCTCACCAACCACAAAACGTTCAAAACGCTCATATGCTTTGCATAGACGGTTCAAGAATCGCAGGGTGTCCAATTGCCTTCTTTTTACCGTTGCGGGGGTTTTCATCATGCTGTGAGTACTTGTCCTACCCCACCATCACCACCACCCATCCGCGCCCATGACCACTAAATTGTTGTTCGAACCCATACAGAGGGATCATTCAGTTCATCTCGATAGCCTGTGGCATCGTGCTCTCGTTTTTCCCCGACGAATTCGACAAAGCGGCCGGCCATTGGCGCCACGTTCCGGACAACGACCTTTACGCAGACATCACACATTGGCCCACAGATATCTCGCAGGACATCATCCCTGTCGGGTGCCATTCACACAATGACTACTGGCGACGGGTACCCCTGTACTCGGCCTTGCAGGCGGGTTGTGTTGGTGTCGAGGCCGATGTCTGGCTTATTGACGACGAGCTCTACGTCGGCCATACCTCCACGTCCCTCACCACGAAGCGCACCCTCAAGAACATGTACATCGACCCACTGATCAAGATCATTGAACGGCAGAATCCCATCACCCAGTTCCACCCTGCTGTCGATCGACCTCTACATGGCGTCTTCGACACCGACCCTTCTCAGACCCTCATTCTCCTGATCGATTTCAAAACCGATGGAGAAAAGACATGGCAGCGTGTAATGGAGGATTTGTCGCCTCTGCGCGAGCGCGGTTACCTCACCTACTTCAATGGCACCGGCCTGACCAATGGCCCAATCACGGTTGTCGGAACGGGAAATACCCCCTTCAATATGGTCACGGCAAACTCAACCTACCGCGACATCTTCTTCGACGCCCCACTAAACCTCCTGGCCGAGCACGAGGCCAGCACTCCTCCTGCAGATGCTGACGTCGCGCATGACTCGGCGGCCACTGCCCAGCAATCTACCGGAAACGCCGGTCAAGGCCTGTCAGGTATCTCCGCCGGCGACATTGGCCCTGACACCTTCAACTGGACTAACAGCTTCTACGCCTCTGTCTCCTTCAAGAAGTCCATCGGCTATCCCTGGAGGTTCCACCTGACAAACAAGCAGATGGATCTCATCCGGGCGCAGATCCAGGGCGCTCATCGCCGCGGACTCAAGGTGCGTTATTGGGGGTTGCCTAGCTGGCCGCGGAGTCTGAGGAATCACATCTGGAGCGTTCTGGCGCGTGAGGGCGTCGATATTCTGAACGTGGATGACTTGCAGAGCGCCACGAAGCAAGAATGGAAGGTCAAGATTCTTGATTGGTAGGATGTACTCGGTTTTATCGGCAGTCGCACTGGCTTTGGGAGACTGCTGGGCGGTCATCTTAGCCTGACATCGCTGCCACTATCACCTTCAGGTGGTATGATGAATGAGTGTTTGGTTACAGATCTGAGTTTAGAGCTTATATTTTCTGATTGGCGTATTTGCCAGTTCACGGCGTCGGTTCCGGATGTCCAATAGACGATACCTTGGGCTTGGTTTTCAGTTCTGTTTTGTCCGTTCTACATGTATTTTGTTATAGACCCAATACGATTTAGACTTGAAGAACCATATTTCAGAGGATGATCAACGGTGCTTGGACATATCCCAGCTTGAAGTAGATCGTCTCATTGAATGCTTCATACCAATCAATGATATAAATGCGTTGATGCAGGATGATTCAGGGTATCAATATGTGTCTCATCGTAACCTTCAGCGCGGCACTCGCTATGATCGGGTCACGCTGAAGACAAAGTAACAATGAGTACTTTTTAATAGCGGAAAACAAAAGCAGAAGAGAGACGAGGGTCATAGGCACATTAGAGACTCTTCCCCAAACTCTTTGAGAATGGTCCTCTCTTCACGTAAGATACCACCCAGCCAATTCTTGGCCGTCTCAAAGTCATTCGCGCCAAATTTCACAAGGACGAAGCCTCCTCTTACTCGCGCCGCGGTGAAGGTCACTTCCGAGTCCGCATTTGGCGGCATCTCCACGGCCGCAGGGGCAGAGGATGACCAATTCCGCGCCCCGATGCGCGGCTGCGACGTGAACCTATCCATGAAAAATGACGCTAAACCCTCAAACACAGGACCGTACAGAATCAGGGTGCCTATGATCCCGTGGGGTCGCGTACGCTCCCGGATCAAGTTGTTGTGGCTGAAGGTCTCTGAGTCATTTTCCAGACATACTGCGTCGATCTCGTCGTCTAAGATGATCGAGTCGCGGAGGAGTAGCTTCTTCTTGCCTGCGGCGTCGTGTGTCCAGACTTCGTTCTTCCCTTTCCAGAGATGGAAGTCCCAATTCTCGCCTCGTGAGGTGCGGCCCTGCGTCACCCAGTCCAGCACACACAGGCTGCTTCTCTTGTGGTCCTTTGATGTCCCGTCGACGGTGAATGATTGTACCTGCTCGTAGCGGCTGTCCTTGAAGGGCACGGCTGGGTCTGGAAGGTAGCAGAGAGCGGCTTCGCTGGCGATCTGTACATTGACAAGCTGGCGGCTCTTGTCTGTTACTGCCCGTGCTGGTGTTCCCCGCTGGCCCTTGACGCTTGCAGTAGGCTCTGTCTTGAAGATCTTGGTGCTTCCCTGCGGTGTGGTCACAACGAGTCTCGTGCGGGGATCCAACGTAATGGAGACATCAATGTGATCGCCTGGTAGAAGACCTCCACCGTAAGTGAGAAGATAGAGATGAACAGGCCGAGAAGAGCTTGTCAGCCCGGAGGACTGGGGCACGAAGCCGGGGGCGCGTGTGAGCAGCTTCAGTGGATATTTGTAAGTCAAGGTCGTCAGGGTCGGGATCGAAGGAGGAAGGAGAGATAGAACGACTTTGCCTTGACCTGGTTTGGCAATTGACGACTCAAAGGGTGATATGATCGGCATCGTGTCTTATCTTCTTCAACGAGTTCTAGGCCAAGGGGATTAGGATGTAGGGAGATGGGGAAAAGTAGACAGGCTAAGTGGCTGTAACTGCATGATATATCTGTATCTAGACGCAGACAGAGAGGACGCAATTAGAGATGCTGTGCAGAATGGCGTCATGAAGGTTCCTCTCGTGCGCTCCTTCTGGCTCCTGATCTTTTCTGGGGCAGCCAAAGAGCTGTCAAACTGTCCAGTCGCCAGTCCTACTGCTAACAAACTAGCAGATGGAAGCGGGGTTTGATTGACCTCGTGAAACGGACAAAAGGCTGGAGTTCTTGGCTCTCAAATATTGAGCTACAGATGCGGCCGTGATGGAGTAAAGAGGATTCTCATTACGGCATGATTATTCTCTTTCTCCGCATATGCAGCAGCGTTGGTTGGGGTCAGATGTCCGTGACGCTGACCCCTGGCTGATCCCAAAATAGTATGACTAAAACATAAGAGAGCCAGTATGGTAAGGATTGGTAATTAACTTCAGGTACCTTACTTACGTACTGTGACAGCCAAAACATAAAGGTATTTTGATATCCGTGAGCTACTATTGTGGCCTCAGGCATACATGTTTGCCTGAGTGCCTGGGGCCGCTCGGTACCCCGTCGCCAGGCATCAAGGCGCGTCGTCCACGAGAGACAGTTCAATTCCGTGTCCCCTCATTCTCTCCATCTCGAGTCCCACTTTTCACACCACATTCGGGCATTGTATCGCACATGGTGTCATTGTATATTTGAGAGGTAAGTGTATTGTTTCTATGTCTGTTTTCGCCGACTCTTTTCGCGCGCAGCGGCAAACGCGCCTAGAGGGACTCCTAACAAGAGTGCTACATCGCGACCCCGACTGATCATTACAATACCCCCATCGCATTCTGAGAGACATACGGCCAACCCTTGTTTGAGTCCGATCTGTTCATCATCTTAATTTTCGCTTGTCAATGCTCGGGTCCGCTTATGCATCTTACTGACTAAATACACTATTCTACAGCGCGCTATATTATCACCTACAAGAATGGAAAATGAGTCGCCTCTTTCGAGTCCCGAACCCGGGCTGACCGACCTCGATTCGCCCCAGGCATCAAATAGAAGAAAGTCCGGACGTGTATCGCGCAAACCCGAATTTCTTTCTCAAAGTTACGGAGCCAAGCGCAAGCGTGGCACTGCCCGCGATGAAGACGAGGAGGATGATGCTGATGAGCACGACGCGTCGGAATCAGAAGAAATCAGTGACGACGAGCCAGACGAAGAAGAATTGAGGGAAAAGAGACGCGCTGCGCGCAAGGCTTCCGCAAAGAAAGCCCCGTCCAGCACCCAAACCAAGAAGACAAAGTCTCAAGCGGCACATGCTGCGAAGAGGCCTAAAGTCGCGGGCAATGGGGTTCCGAGCCAGCTGGCTATTCGCCCAGCTGTCAATGGCAAGAAATCAGTGTCGCGTCCCAGGAAGGTGAAACCACGGCCTAGTTTGGCCGCCGGACAAAGTGGCTTATATGGTAGGTGGCTTGTTTTCTCTTGTTCTCGACTTGCGCATCGGCTTACCATATCTCAACAGCGGAGGTCTTTGGCAAAAACCAGACTGGCGACACTGTTGCTGCCGAATGGCTTACCCAGTATCAGAAGGATGCTAAGGCTGCGATGCACGCCATGATCAACTTTATACTCAGATGTGCAGGGACCGATTTGGAAGTGAGCGATGCGGATATTGATGATCCAGACCACGCACCAGAGCGCATCAATGACTTGTCGACCGAGTATCATGCGCTAGGGATCTTCGAATATCCTCTCATTTCCAAGGCTCGGACATTCAAAGCCTTTCAACCCATTCTAGAAGACTTCTTCGCCGCGCTCGTGCAGACTCTGCATCATTCTTCAGTTCTGTATAAGCAGCAGGAGCTTTACGAAAACCTTCAAATATGGTTAGCTGCCTTGTCCACTTCGGGTTGTCGGCCATTCAGACATACCTCGACCGTCATCTCCCTCACGATCATGAACGCCTTGTGTGATGTTGCACGAGAAGTGATGACCACTGTCTCTACCTCCCGTAAACAGCTCGAGGCGGAGAAGAAAAAGAAGACGGTAAATCAGGGCAGAGTCAATGCGATTACTTCGACAGTCGAAGAAGGCGAAAGGAAGTTGGAGGCAATCGATGAGTACCTCAAAGACGGTGTCAATATCGTTTTTGTCCACCGCTACCGAGACATCGACGCCAAAATCCGCAGCGAGTGCATTGCGGCTCTGGGACGCTGGATGCACACCTATCGAGAATACTTTTTCGAAGGTCAATTCCTTCGCTATTTTGGCTGGATCCTCTCCGACCCGTCTGCTGAGACACGCTCCATTGTCGTGACGCAGCTCCATCGTCTGTACTCTAACAAAGATAACATTGCTGGCTTGAGGTCGTTCACTGAGCGCTTTCGCCAGCGCATGGTGGAGATGGCAGCCCACGATGCGGACGTCGGCGTGCGCGCCTCGTCAATTGAACTACTCGATCTCATTCGGGAGGCTGGTTTACTTGAGCCTGCCGATATTGACACCGTTGGTAGACTCGTATTCGACGTGGAATCCCGTGTCCGCAGAGCTGCCGGTCCGTTTTTCGTGGCCAATGTGGAAGATGTGTTTGAGTCCACAACCGAAGAGGTCGGAGACGAGATGAATGAGATGTTTGGCGACGAAGATGAGGATGACTACGAGTCGCCCAAGCGCTCCTGGATCAAGTTCAAGTGCCTGGTTGATATCCTTCAAGCCTATGATGAACAGGAAAACGAACTGGCTCCTGAGCGGAAGTTGTCCACGGCGCGGGATGCACTTTCCGGCGCCTCCTTAGACTCGCGGTTTGTACTTGCTACGGAGGCCATCTACCCGCACTTCGCAGAGCTCTCTCAATGGCAATCTCTGGCCGGCTACCTCCTGTACGACCATTCCCAGATTCCCGACGATCCTACTGAGGACAATGCCACCGGCACGGTCAAAAAACTGTATAAGATGCAGGAAGGGCAGGAGGTTATCCTTCTTGAAGTCCTCTGTTGTGCGGTTAAATTACGCATCCTCGACGTCGCCAAGTCAGACATTGACAAAAGAGGTCGAAAAGTGAAGGCATTGACAGATAAGATTCCCGAGCTTCAAGAAGAGATTGCACATAGTCTTGCGCAGATCATTCCTCAGTTGTTGAACAAGTATGGATCGGTTCCGGAAGCGGCGTCTGCCGTTCTTCGACTTGAGCATCTGGTCGACTTGGACAAGATCCAGGATTTGCAAAAGGATGCCACCGCATACACTTCACTACTGAACGATATTAACAAGCAGTTCCTCACGCACTCTGACCATGATGTGTTGGCAGAGGCCGGTGTGGCCTTTTTACACGCAAAGAGCTCTGATGACATGCGAGAAGCTCTCGAGAGTAAGGTACAGGAGCTATGGGATGATATCATAGATGCCCTTGAGGCTCTGTCACAAAAGAAAGGAGTTGTTGAGGGTAGCTCTATACAGTTGCCAACCCTGAATGACCTTGCCAACACAGCGATGAGAATTTTGAACCTGGCCAGTGTGACCGACTGCACACACGTCCTTGAGAAGAAGCCGGCATCTAAGTCCAAGGGCAGGAAGAAGGAAAATCTTGAAGCTCCCTTCAATGTGCTCATTCATTTGGTCAAACGTGGTCTGCGCGAGGAAGAGGAAGACGACGAGTCAGCCAAGGCAGAAACCGAGTTGGTGACCAGCAGTATACGGACGCTGCTCTTCTACTTCATGTGGAAAGTACAAGCCTTAACCACGGCCTTGAGTGCAGGAAAGGCAGCTTTCACTACGGCGTACTTTGAAGCTCTGACTAAGAGCCGTGAGGTGTTTGTTGCTAGTCTAGTCGCTGTCATGAGACAGCGCAGTGGTTTGGATGACATTCGCTTCACGGCGACCACAACACTGCTCGATCTGCAAACGTTGTTTGGTACACTTCGTCACGCTGGGTTGAACACAGGGAACGATGAGGAGGTTATTATGCAAACCCAGAGCTTGGTTCACGAAATCGATTCAAATACGCAGGCACTGATCGCTAAGATACATGGCATCGCGGAACGCACATATGCCAGGAAGTTACGACAGCCTCTTGAGCCTGCAGAAGACGACGAGCCTGCCTCGGAGTCGGACGTCGAGCGGGAGCCTTCAGATGAGGAGGACGAACCAGGAGCTGAGGGCGAATCAATCGCGAACGAGCGTCTGCGCTTCACTATTCTAGCGGAGCAACGGCTGTGCGAGCTGACGGGTAAAATCGTCCTTGCCATCATAGGGCGCATCATTGACGCCTCGGGCTCGGAGCGCGGACAGTTGAAGCAGCGGCTCGTCCGGCACAAGTCCCGCCTAGGCCAGAATTACCGCGAGGTGTTATCTTTCCTTGATGAACGCAAACCCAAAATTGTTGGACCCCGGCCGTCTCGATCGAAAGGCAAGCAAGCCGCCGCTGGGGACGCGCAACAGGACCGGGCGAGTGCTACCAAGCTATCAAAAAATTCCAAATCAGCCGAGCGAGTGGATGACAACGATGAGGAAGAGGATCACGAACCTCATGTCGACGCGGAGGAGGACGATGAAGATGACCTTCGTGCACGAGGACTTGTCGAAGACGAAAATATCGACGAAGAACATGAGGAGGAAGACGACAATCCCACCGCGCCAGATCCTGATGAGGATGAAGTGATGGGAGATTAATCCGTCAAGCCCTCTTCAATACTCATCCTACCGACCTGCCGTTCCCCTCAGCCTTCTTGTTTTCTCCATGTAAATTCTAACTACCACTGCACTGAACGTTTCTCTACGATGAGCCGGGCGCTTTTGCTGGATATTTCAATCCTCTCCTTTTCTCTATTAATTGCTATGACGACGTCCACGTCTTCACTTTAAACCAATTCGAAATCTGATTGTCGACTTTGCTTGAATGTTCTACTCGATCTATTTAAATATCATTCCCCAGTTTTTTCTCTTCGCTCATCTCTTTCTAATACCTGGGAATTTATTCAACTCATGTCTAAGTAGCTTGTCGAAATCAATTGCCCGAGCGGCGGTGTATCAATGCAACTTGCCTCTTTGGAGATTGCACATACTGGCGGAGCTGTTCGTCATGTTCTCTCTATTTGTCCTGTTGGGCACATATCATGCGGGGGATCATTCAGGCTTAGTTGGCTCTTATATTCCAGAAGTCCGAGAAAACGCAGATTTGAAAAATTACAATGATCAATACGACATAGCCTTGAGCACAGAGCATTTAGAAAGGTCTTTTTGCTTTTGTATTGAGACGGTTTACTCCAGGTGCTGGTCCACTTCTAAAAATGAGAACGCATGAAACTTCAGCCTACCAAGGGACCACACTTGAGCAGAATCACATCCGAAAAAGGGAATAAGTCAAATGACAACAAGGACGCCTGTGTATGAGGGATGCTTCGGGGGAATTGACGTGAAGGGGGCAACTATAGGGGCTACATGACGGTGAATCTTTTGCATCGTGAAAGGACAACAAAGGAAAACGTAAAGGAATCATAGCTGAAGACGGATGAAGGGGTAGAATAAGACAGGAAGGGAATTAACATAACGTAAGCCTAGCTCGTAGGCTGGGGCGTCGATGACAGCAAAGAGACAGAGGCATGAGGTATTCCAACGTGATTTGAGGTGAAGAATTTGAAACGTTATTCCTGTCCTAGAGAAGGGAGAAAATGAGGATAAGATACTTTGACCGCCAGAGCCCTCGCAAGACGGGTTTACATATCCATGGAGTCACCGCCGTTGGCAAAGTTGAATCCGCCAGGCTGCTGCTGGTTGGTTCCGAGGGCGAAACCAGTTTGTGTCTGCTGAGGAGCAAGCTCATCAATGTCACCGCCGGCCTCTTCCTCATCAGAGAAGTATTTCTCAATAATGTTGTAAGCCTTCATGTAGATCTCCTCGTTGGCATTGTTCTGGCAGTCGTGGATCTTCTCCATACCACCAGCCTCTTCGATGAACAAGGCATACCGGTTGACGCGAGCCTCGCCAGTCTGAGCGGCCTCTTTGTCCATCTCTCCGACCTTGAGAATGTTCTCCAAGCCATCCAGAGCAACCTGGATAATCTTGTTATCAGGGCAAGCAAGAAGGTCGCACAGAGGCTTGATGCATCCTTGAGTAACAAGGTAGCGGATCTGGTCGGGCTTCTGCAGTCCACCTGAAGTGGCATTCGAAATGGCCCAGCAAGCTTCCTTGCGGGTCTTGAAGTCGCCGTTGGCAAGCAAGTTGATCAGAGGAGGAATAATACCAGCATCGATCACGGACTGGATCTGGCTAGAGTTGCCGGCGGTGATGTTGGAGATGGTCCAGCAGGCTTCCTTACGGATGCCATCCTTGGTGGAACTCAAGAGAGAGAGGAGGGCAGGGAGGGCTCCGCAGTTGATGATGACCTGAGTCTGGACGTCGTCACCAGTAACGATGTTTCCAACAGAGCGAAGGGCTGGGGTCTGAACAGAGGTAGAAGCGTGCATGAGCAGCTCAACCAGACGACGAGGGATGCCGGCCTCGATGACCGCCTGAATCTTATCGTTGGAGCCGTCAGACAGGTAGGAGATGGCCCAGCAAGCATCAATCAGGACCTCGTCATCGAGCATATAGATGAGCTTGGCAAGCACAGGAAGAGCAGGGGCAATCTGGGAAGCGTTAGAAAAATAACATTGTAATTAGAGCATAACCTGGGCAAACCTACTGTAGTCCAATCAGGCTGGGGCGTCTTGCCACGGCAGAAGTTGCTCAGAGTCCATGTGGCGTTTCTCAGCATGCTCAGCTTCCGGCCATCGTTGATGAGGTTGAGCAGAGGACGGAGGGCACCAGCATTGAGCACAAAGTCACGGCACTGAGGGCTATCACCGGCAATGTTACCAAGAGCCCAAACGGCCTGTTCCCGAACATCGGGTTCGGGGCTGCTGAGAAGCTCAACGAAAATGGGCACAGCACCAGCTTCAATGACAACCTGTGTCTGCTGGGCGGAACCAGAGGCAATGTTGGTCAGGGCCCAAGCGGCCTCGAACTGCACCAAGGTGTGAGGGGAGCGCAAGAACTCCACGAATCGGCTAACAACACCGGTCTCGATAACACGTTCAATAGGAGGATTGCGCTCCTTGGAGAGCAGCTTTCTGAATTTGGTTGTAGCTTGGATCTGCGACTCAATCTGGTCGGAGAAGACGCCCTTGACCATCTCCGGGAGCTCCACGTTGAGCTAAAACAAGAATTTTCCATTAGCCACCTACTCATTTTTAATGCAACCAAGAAAACAGTGCTGTATTGAATTGAGTTGAAAAGTGTCGTGTGCGCCCTCGATGGTTCAATTGAGAGGCGGATCCCACTTAGCCCAGCAACCGGGGGCGGTGAAAGGGCCGTCGTGGAGCGTATAGTGAACAAAAACAAATAAAGACCATAGATGGGTCTGCGGACGGAGAAAACTCGAGACAGATAACAAAGTGTGCAAAATACGACTCAAAAGATATAGAGAACTGACATACCTCACTCTCAATAGCACTGGCTTCATCGTCACTCTCGGTGGCGGCCATGCCACCTCCTACACCAATCCCGCCATCCCGGGTCTGAATACCTCTCCTCTTGGCCAAGTTTTCTTCTCTCTTTTGCTTTCTGATCTCAACCTGTTGTTCTTCACGACGACGACGAAGCTCGTCAGGCCGGAACTGGTTCCTGGCCTTGAACTGGGTGCGACGATGCTCGGGGATGTAGCGTTCGGCCATGGTTGCTTGGGACACAGAGGGGTGAAAACAAAGCGCACCAAAGAAAGTGGGGAGCGAAGCTGAGATGAGGGAAAGATCTCAGAGGAAGGAAAGAAAGAATAAGAAGCAGATAAGCTCTTGACCAAAAAGCGTCAGAAGAGAAGAGATAGACTTTTGAGTTGGTTGAAGACAAAAGGCGTTTTTTTGGAGGGGAGATAAAGATGGAGGAATGCGTCTTGTCTGTAGAAGGTGAAAGGTGTGTGAGGGGAGGGGAAAAAAGTTAAGTGTAAGGCCGTGTCTTAGCGCCAGTCAGTGTTCGTCCAGGCGGCCCCAGAAGAGGAATTTTTGGCTCAGGTCACGGGACTTATTCTTGCCTGAGGTTTCATTGTTGCTCCTGCCAAGCGCCACATCCGCCCTAATCGCATCAAGACGCGTCCATAGGATGGAGTAGATGCTATACAAACAACGGTTTTCCATATCATGCTTGGATATACACAATCTTGAGCTCTAGCATTCAATTTTGATAACGACTTTGGAGAGCATCTGGCTCCACTACCAAACATAGTCCATGTCTTTCTCGCTTTAGCAGAGCTTACTGGAGCTCATTAAGCAACTGACAGAGAATCCATCTTCTTCTACAGCAGCATGCATATTCGCTCTGCTTCATAAAAGATCGATATTTGACGAAATGGTCTACGAGTCGGCTGCTCGCCACGTCAGTATACCTACTGCCCTCTCCTCTTCGGGACTTGTAAGTGTGATAGGAGTGGTTGTGGATGTCTTCGACAGTGCCTTCCAGTCCAGTCGCTCCTGGTGTATCACATTCACCCTCAAAGACGCTGACTTTGGCAACGGACACGTCTGGGATGGGCTGAAGATCAAGTACTTCAAAGATAATCGAAGTCAACTCCCGCCTGTCCGAGTACGCGATGTTATCCTATTACGCAACATCACTGTAAGCGATTTAGCTCTACGAACAGTACAGCTTTACTGACGGACTGGCCTGCAGGTAACAAAATTTAACGGAAGACCTCTAGGTGTTGCACCTGATGAGACTACTATCCCGTGGGCAATATTCCGTCCAGAGCCAAGCTTTGTGGACATCTCTCCCATTTGTGGTCCGGTTCCTTTTGAGCCGTCATATTCAGAGAAGTCGTATGCATTGTCTTTGATAGACAAAAGCTCTAACTTCAAATCCTTCCGCATCACGTCAAATGAGAAAACTGCTCCTCCGACTCAACGTTCTGTGAACTCAAGAGTCTCTGCACCCCGGCCAAAAGCCAATCAAAGGTTTTCCCTCATCAAAGATGTCGAAGAAAGAACATTCGTGGATCTCACCGGTGAAGTAGTTAAGATCTTTACCAATGATAGCGAAAAGGTTGCTCTCTATCTCACTGACTACACCACGAACGAAGGACTTCACAACTACACCATCGACGCCAACAATGCTCGTGAAGGGGATCAGTATGCTTACCTATCGCGCTCCAAGAGACAATGGCAAGGCCCTGCTGGTCGCATGACTCTCCAGATAACTCTGTGGGAACCACATGCTTCCTTTGCCCGAGAACATCTCAAGGAGGGCAGCTTTGTTCGATTGAGAAATGTCCATATTAAGCGAAGTCGCATAGAAGGGGCTCCATTGGAAGGGGCTATGCACTGCGATCGTCAGAATCCCGACGAAATGAACATCCGTTTGATCGACGCTAAGAACGATGAGCGCGGCCGAGAGTTGTTACGTCGCAGAAAGGAGTATTGGGAGAGCGACCCTCGAAAGCGGAAAGCCGAAGAGATGGAGGAGACGTCTTCCCGTCGCAGCAAGTCCCAGAAAAGCCAAAGCAAGACAGCGAAAGCGAAAAAAGAAGAAGGTCAAACCTCGCTCTCATTGCCCAAAAAATACGAAATTAATAAGACTAGTAAGCTCATCCTCGTCCAGACTGCAGCAACCAAACCTAATCAATGTCTGGAAACAGTTCAGGCCTCAAACCCATCCATCAGATGCACGAGTCTTGCGGACATCTTAGACGGCGAGTTTCACGAAAATATCTCGCCTAACCAGATTGAATATCGCATTCCTTTTCAAAATGTCTGCTACCGAGCCACTTTTCGCGTGGTTGACTTTTTCCCTCCAAAACTGGAAGATTTCGCCGTTCCAGAAGAGTCGGATCATAAGCCGCGTCCTGACGCCGAGGTGGATGAAACACACAACTTCCATAGTGCAGGTTGTTCAATTAGGTGGCAATGGCGGTTCTGCCTTTTGGTTGAAAATGTACCGCCTCATCCACACGGGGAGTCCAGCCAGCGAATGAAGCTATTTGTTTCGGGAGCTGATGCTGAGTGTCTGCTCAAGCTTGACGCCGCCGAGTAAGTCATCACCGTATTGTATTCCTACGCTACAGAAAGAGAGGCTTCGAGTATTCTAATCGTACGTTCATTCAGTTTGCGGAAAAATCCTTCCAAATTACGTCTGCTAAGAGAAACGCTGTTCCACCTTTGGGGTGACCTTGAGGAACGGAAAATAGCCGCTAGCAAGGATGGCTCGAATCCTCATGCTCTGGGCCCACTTTCCTCCCGCCCGTTTACTTGCTGCATTAAGGAATACGGAGTCAGGTGTAGTCATGAGAAGTCCACAGATGATAAGATCGACGACGGCATTGGCTGTAGTCACGAAACCTGCTTTGGCTGGGAGAGACGATTCGCCATGTTCAATACAACTATCCATGCCTAGCCTTCTGGTATTCTGACTTCTAATTTGGAATCCATTACACCTTGGAGATTGGGTAGGATGCACCTGGATACCATTTTTGTCCGGGGCCACCAAAACCCTGTTATCCTACAACACGCCGTCGCATCATGATCCTTCATGGCCAATCGTGATTCCGGCAAAGTGATTCCTTTGCCTGTTTCATCTGCCAACGAATGCTCGTCTCACTCATAACTTGTTACACGACTGTCCTATATTTGAAGTCCACCGATGGGCTCCTAGAGACTTAAGTCGTCCTTTTGGCCATGCCGTTTCCTGAAAACCGCGGTGTTTTGGGTATACGATACACTTTCGACTTTAGCATCTACCGTTGGAAAGAGAATTTTCGTGGTATGGTTGTTGGACACACAATTCATGGAAGCTATTATGGCAACTTTTTGAAGTCACTGCCTCGGGGATTAACTCAGACTTTATTCCCTGAAAATAACGTGCTCGATTCCGGGTCATCATATGTTCAGAGATACTTACATTGAGCTGAGGCCTGGCTAAAGAACAAACTCAAATTGAAGGCAAATGCCAAGAGGATATCAAGTGATGAAATCCAGGATGCGAGGCAAAGAGAATCGATCAATCGACATGACGAAAAGTAAATGCCACCATTGCATCAAAATCGGGCACATAGAAATGCCTGGTGACCATATTTTCCATTCAATGACATAAGCAGGAGAACCCGATTACGCTTTATCAACCTCGCAACTCCAGAAGCATCCCAGTGTGCCGAGCGGGTGGGCCAGAATTGCACAGATTGTGAACCTGTCCAAGAACGTGACGGCGAGGGTGTATCATATTTTGGTGACCTTGACAATTGTTGTATCTACTCCATGGGCGGCGGCATCGAATCGGCAAGTGGAGCCCCAGACGCACTCCTTCTTGCCTGGCTCGCTATGAGGACAACGATGTCCGTACATGCACTCAGGATCATCGCATTCAAACTTGTAGCGACAAGGCGTCATGCGTGCAACGACCGCCAGGATATGATGCTCGCTTTTGGTTAATTTGCGTGAGTGATCGTGACGGCAATCCTCAATGGGACATTCGCCCTGTAAGTAGAAATAGTTGCAGAGCTTCAGCTTCTTCATGCGGCTCAAATCATCCTTGGGGATTGTCTTGATATCAAAGCGATCGACGCGCTGCCCGTACTTGTTCCGTTCAACGATCTTGGGAGGTGGAGAACTGGATGCCTTAGAGCGAATGGAGCGAACAACAGGTTGGAATTCTTCGGATTTTGGCAGCTTCCTCGAGGAGGTCGACAATGCAGGACTGTTACTTGTCATCGTGGTAGTTGTGGACGTTTTCGAGAGTGGTGTTGCATGCTGAACTGGCGATGGTGTAAGGGAGGAACGGGGCTTGGTGTCCTGGGGAGCCGATGCCGACGCAATGTTCGTCTCTCGGAAGATATGAGTAAACTTTGCGACTCTGTAGGACGGCTTCATAGCCTTCATGTCTCCCTGCAATGGAACGCCCTCAATGAGAGTCACCCTCCCTATGTACTTGTAGTCCACCATTGTTTCTCTGAGAAACCGAGCATACGTATCATCATGCGAACAGCCGAGCAAGATCTGATGACAATGACAGTTGTTTAGGTTGCGCTTGAAAATCTCTGGCCAGCCACTGTATTAGAACTCACCACAGAAGCAATCGCAGTGAAAGCAGGCTGCACAGGGCAATCAGGACTGCATCACGTACCTTCAATCTTATCACTCGCTTTATTCTTGCCAGCGCCAACGTCGATGATATCAGAAAGCAAACCATTGCCATTGAAGCCTCGGACAAATGCCTCGAGTACCGAGAGCTCCATTTCGATTCCTCCTTCAATGCAGAGGTCGGCCAGTCCCTTCACATTCATATAGATCATTGTCACGATCTTAGGTGAGGCAATGTTTGGGAAATGCGTGGTAATGTAATCTTGCAATGCAGTCGAAAGCTCTTTTGCTGCGTTTTTCCCACCTTGTTCACCCTGCTTCAGGGACTCCTCCTTGAAAATGAGGCCATGTCCGTCCAGAAGTACAATCATGTACGGTTCGCGATGCTACAATGATAGCAGAGATGTTGTTAGATAGAGACTAAACTGACGGCTTCGCCAGGGCTTACAATGAGTGCGTTCATTCTGGTGATCTCATTCATTAATTCCATCTCATGGATCTGAATCTCACGATTAAAATGCTTCTCGCGTTCATGGTCGAGTTTCTGGCGCTGAAGAGCATTTTCAAGCTCTGCCACTCGTTGCAGAAGCTCCTAGTTCAGAAAGAAGTCAGTTAATATGAAGACTCATGGCGAGGTGAAGCTAGGATAATTACCTCAATCAGGCTGTTCTTGGTCTGCTCTATAGACATCACCTGTCTATAGCGCTCAGCGTAGGCTTGAGCCTCCATGGTGAACTATGGCGGGTCCGATGGATGAGGTAGTAGGGTAGCTCACTGCGCCGAGAAAAGCTGGTGATAGTACGGGGTACGGGGTATTAGAAGAGCAAAGAGAAGGTCTAGAGATGCTGCGAAAGTAATCAGATCTAGAAGCACTTATTTTGTGTTGTCATTCACTGTTCTAGACGAAGGTTGTAGAGTTGGGAACAGGAATCTAAAGACATTGAAATTCACTATAGTCAAGTCTCACTTCTGATAACACTCAACTATAATATCAGACAGAATAAATATGAAATATTTACAGGTGCTTGTCCCTTTCCTTGAGTTTCATTATAATTTAGCCATGCATGCAAAAGACAGGTAAAGTATGGTACTTTCCTTTAAGCAACTCTGTTGATAAAACAGTGGCAGGAAAGGATCTAAGCAACGGCCAATCAGAAGCTGCATGGTGCCTTAGATGAGTCAGCGAGCGCATGGGGAAGTTCCCAACTTATGACTACGTGGAGAAAAAGCACCTCGATTCCCCCTTCCACTGTCTTACCATTTTCCACTCCACTTCCCTTTCCTTTTCATCCCCTCTCTTTCTTTCTTCTTTGTTTTATTCCCTTCTTACCTGTCTGAGTACGGTCTTCTACTACCATGGCTCGCTTCGGTCTTCTCTCGCTGGCATTGTTCTCTGTCCAAGCCCTCATCGGCGGTGGTCTCGCAGCTGTAAGTCGCGAATTGTAGTTTTGCTCTCATTCTAGATCAATTGAATTGCTCACATAAATCGACGGCCTCTAGGACACTACCGAGAATGCGCAGGACACCCCCGAGGTCCAAAAGCTCGCTGTGTCGGCGGAGGCATCCTTCCCTGCTTCCGAGATCTTCGGCGTTAAGCTTGTCAACGGTCACCCAACACAGGCATTGATCACTTTCACCAATGACGAACCTGCTCCTGTGACCGTCAACTTCATCGGTGGATCTTTGTCGACTCTCGATGAAAAGAGCGAGATTGTTCGCAACCTGACTGCCACCAGATATGGTCTTGAGATTCCCGCTGGCCAGAAGGAGAGCGTTAGCTACAGCTTCGCCACCGAAATGCACCCTCAGGACCTGAGACTCACCATCGCTTCCATCATTTCCGACAGCGAGGGAAAGTTCTTCACTGTTTATGCCCACAATGGCACCGTCAGCGTGGTCGAGCCCGAGACCAGCATCTTCGATCCCCAAATGTGAGCTACTCCAAAATCCCGTTCGCGGTCAGAGACAGTTGACTTATTGTTTATGACCTTAGTATCTTCCTCTACTTCTTCCTCCTGGCTTGTTTCGCTGGTACCGCTTACTTCTTCTACACCGTCTGGATTGCGCCATACTTCCCTCAGAAGCGCAAGGCCGGAAAGGCTGCCGAATTCTCCAAGAAGTCTTCTGGCGCATCTAAGAAGGTTGAAGAAGGACCTAGCAGCCCCGCTGTTTCCTCCGCTACAACCTACAACGCCGAATGGATCCCAGCTCACCACATCAACCGCCCTGAAGCCAGAAAGGTCAAGAGTAGCTCCCGGTCTAAGAGCCGTGCCTAAAGCCTCGAGGCGGATAAGGTGGCTTTAGCACTGATGATACTTAGTGGCTGCGTACAGGCCGTCTTTAGTCTCGTTGGCGAAGGCCAGAGTAGACCGACTCGAGGCAAGAGATTACTGAGAATGTAATCGGCCAAGAGGCTCAGGCGGCGGCTTCTGTCCAGGAAGTAGGTGTATATTTATGATAGAAACCCATCAGATAATGTTGGCATATGAAAGCCAAACCTGTTACTACCAATCGAATTACTATACTGGAGCTCATGCCCAAGTTGACGATTTCGGCCGTTCATGACGTACGTATGGAAACTGGGAAATTGATGAAACTCCTAAAGCTCAAAGTCGTTTCCATTCGTTGAACTCTCCTTCAAGGTGGCTTTTCAGTTCGGCGAACCTATTGCCGAAATCCTTGCCACATCGCCAACATTTGAACTCTCTCCGTAGATACCCTTCTCTGTCCGGATGACGTCTCGCATCATCGTTGGCGAGGGGGAAATCCTCGATATCGACAAAGAAAGGGGTCGAGAAACTATTATAATGCTTCCTGTGCTTCAGGCGATCGCTATACCTGTCCACGGAGATGATATGTATGTGTAGATGGTTCATAGACGGGTGCGCGTGGATGCCACACATGACCTCTTTCTCCCAATCTCTCCCCTGTGGTAGCACATCAGGCGGCGGGTCTGCATTCAAAGCATCTTGTCTCTCTTTGTCCTGGGTTGAATATCTCCCGTACTTGCGTCTCAGCTCGGCCGCTGCCAAAGTGCGAAGCTTTCTCGTTTCGGCCTTGACTTTGCTCAGGAACTCTGGATCTTCGAAGGCCTCAAATGGATGGAGCCGTGTTTTAGTTGGGTCACGAGGAAGCAATAGCAAATGTAACGTAGATTTGGGGAACATGTCATGAATTACGACAAAATCATCGTTGTAGTATACCACAACGTTGGACGGGTATGACTCTGGCTTTTCGATGTAGGCGCCCAAGCCGTCACGCGCGCCAAATCTGTTCTTGATATTCGTTTTCGAGGGGGGATGGCTCGCTTGTTTCTGTTGCTTGTTCTTAGGTGATAGAAGCTCTGAGACTGAGGTTCAAGTCAGTTGTACTTTTTGCAAAAAGCAGGAGTCAGGTCACGCATGTACAGGCATCTCTTTTCGCTGGCTTCTCTGCCTGGGATTTTGAAGTCATCGCCTGTGCGGCATCGGCATGCTCTGTTTCAAGGATCGGTGATTCGCCCGACATTGTGATCACGAATGTATTGGACTTATATAGACTTGCGGTAGAGTGAGCTACCGGTGAACAATCTTAAAGCATCCACAATCGGTTGGTCTGTGGCCATGATCGTCCCTGATTCACTAGCATTAGCAAGATGCGGAGAGCGGGAAGCTTTACGGTCCCCGCAGCTTCTGATAAAGTAAGTTATTCTAGTGCGGGACAGCCTTTTTTGCCCGCCAGCAAATCAAGACCACGACAAGTCGCCGCTCGGCATCCCTGCGATTCATTACTGAGTTGCTCCACGGGCGTTGCCTAGTATAACGCAATATTCACACAATGGGTCCCAAGAAGAAGCCCGACGCCCGTGGAGTCCCCAAGCCCGGGACTAAGCAAGCCAAAGCCGCCGCAGAGCGATCGGCTGAAAACGCGAAGAAAGCGCAGGCCGCCACGGAGGAACCGAAGAAACCCTCTGTGAAGGAGGTCATTGGGGGTGCATCATGGACTGGAAAGTTGCCGGTCAATATGCTCGCGGAGCATTGTCAGAAGCAGAAATGGGAGAAACCTGAATATACAATGGTGAGTGGATGAGCGCAAAGATTCTAGGGCGCATTCGTCTGTTGTGCGCAGTAGCGATGCTGACAGGATATTGCACATTCATAGATGAAAACTTCAGATGGCTATGTATCTTCAGTCATATTGAAACGCATCGATCCCAAGACTCGAGAAATGACCGTACTTCCTCCCATGAAGCCGCCACCATCACACAAGCATTTGGCGGCTCAGCCGACGGCGCTGGAAGCTCGCCATTTCGCTGCTGCGTACGCCTTGTTTCGAGTCTGCAACATGAGAAACCTACATATGATGCTCCCGCCTACCTATAAGAAGCTGTGGAAAGAGGACTTCACGGACATAAAGAACACAGATACCAAGGAAGGAAAAGGGTGGATGTACGAAGCCGACCCATTCTTAGCGAAGCAAGAACGGGAAAATGCTGCTGCAGATCTAGAAAAGAAACGAAAAGAGAGAGCAAAGGCGCAGGCGAAAGAGAAGGAGATCGCTGTCGACTTGGGTGTAGGCTCAAGCGGCGAGAACAAAGGGAAATGGATCTGGTCACAAGCTCCAAAAGTTGATCTGGGAAATAAAATCCGCCGTGAACTCGAGGAGCTTTTGCGACGGCATACGATTTGGAATCCCTACAACGTGCAGATATCGGAGGCTGAGCGCAAAGCCATCATTGAGGAGTTCCTTGGTTTGGGCTTCCGACGCAGTCACGTTGAAGAGGCTGCCGCTGCCTGTAAAGACCGGGAAGAGGTACTTGAGTGGCTCCTTATCTACGTCCCGGAAGATGACCTCCCACGGTGGTGTCTGCCCGAGAGATATACCGCCGGCGTGACCCTCGCCAGCGATGATCTTGCGAGGGAGGCCAAGATCAAACGGCTTGCGTCGTTTGGATATTCAGCTGATCTGTGCGCTCAAACTCTGGATAGCAAGCGTGGTGATGAGCTCGCAGCTGCAGAATTCTTGCAAAACACTCTAGTGCATGGTGAAAACCAGACTCTGGACTCATTGTCCGTGGGGGACGAAGACTCCTGGGCAGAGGAGCAGGATACACTCGAAGCAATCTTCGGAGAACGCTACAAACGTATATCGTCCAAAGTTTGTGAAATCAAGAGCGAGGCGCCCAATCTTCCTGAATCTCTATCTTTTCGATTTCAAAAGCCTTCTGGGGGCTATCCATCATCTGTGCCTGTGATCGCCATTCAGGGGACAGGTATCCCGGCTTATATACGGCTCAGCGCGATACGGCAAGCTGTACGATTCGCAGAGGAAAACTTCCTGGGGGAGTCGATGATTTTCAACATAATGGACTGGCTGGAAACACATCTACCGGGGATCATAGAAAACCCAGGTAAACTGCGAGACATTTCAACAGTAACGGGCTCTTCATCTGTAATTGGCTCGTTCTCAAGACTCCCGGTTCGTCAGTCGCGCAAGCAAAGCAGAAAGATTGATTGGAACCCGGATTCGCCTCTAGGCGTTTCTATTCGAGAAGCTTGGGAGGCCAGGCAGTCAACAACGGCCCAGCAAGAAATGACTCGAAAACGCGAGTCTCTGCCCGCTTGGAGAATTCAAGATGCTATCATACATGTGGTGAATACGCATCAAGTCACTATTATTTCAGGTGAAACAGGAAGCGGCAAGAGTACTCAATCGGTGCAATTTGTACTAGATGATATGATTAAACGTGGCTTAGGCGGTGTTGCGAATATCATCTGCACGCAGCCACGCCGAATTTCAGCACTAGGTCTAGCTGATCGAGTCAGCGACGAGCGATGCACCTCGGTGGGAAAAGAAGTTGGATATATCATTCGTGGAGACTCCAAAATGAAGCCTGGCGAGACGAAGATCACCTTTGTTACTACTGGTGTCCTACTTCGTCGCCTACAGTCCGGCAGTGGTCCGGACGGCAATGTCGCAGGTTCTCTGGCGGATGTCACACATGTGGTAGTAGATGAAGTTCATGAACGAAGCCTTGACACCGACTTTCTCCTGGCTCTCTTGAGGGACGTGCTCCGATACCGGCCAGATATCAAAGTCATTCTAATGAGTGCTACTCTGGATGCAGAGATCTTCATGAACTACTTTGGGGGTCGTGAGAAAGTTGGCCTAGTGAACATCCCAGGTCGAACATTCCCTGTTAGCGACTATTACCTGGATGATATCGTCCGGGACACCGGTTTTGCACCTGAACTGGCCGAACGAAGCCTTGACGAAGATGTCATGTCCCCTCCTCAAGGCGATGAACCGCTAGGCAAGCTCCTTCGCGGCCTCGGTATGGGCATCAATTACGAATTGATTGCATCCACTGTCCGATATATCGACTCTCAATTGAGAGATCAGCCAGGAGGAATACTGATATTCTTGCCCGGAACTATGGAAATCGAAAGATGCTTGAATGCTGTGCGGAAGATACCCAATGTTCATCCACTCCCATTACATGCGTCCCTGCTCCCAGCAGAACAAAAGCGCGTCTTCCTCAGCCCTCCTAAAGGAAAGAGAAAGGTCATTGCTGCTACTAACGTTGCCGAAACGTCAATCACCATTGAAGATGTGGTCGCCGTCATCGACACTGGCCGCGTTAAAGAGACTAGTTATGACCCGAAGGACAACATGGTGCGCCTCCAGGAAGTCTGGGCTTCTCAGGCAGCGTGTAAGCAACGACGAGGACGTGCCGGTCGTGTGAGGGCTGGTTCGTGCTACAAGCTGTATACACGCAAAGCCGAATCGAGTATGCCCCAGCGACCAGAACCTGAAATCCGCCGAGTCCCATTAGAGCAACTGTGCCTGTCAGTCAAAGCCATGAAAGGCATAGACGATGTCGCTACCTTCTTGGCGAACACCATCACACCGCCTGAAAGCGTCGCTGTCGAAGGTGCCATAGATTTCCTGCATCGTGTTGGCGCTCTGGATCATGACAGGTTGACAGCACTGGGACGGTATCTGTCCATGATTCCGGCCGACCTTCGCTGCGCCAAACTCATGGTCTACGGCTCCATTTTCGGCTGCATAGATGCCTGCATCACCATATCAGCTATTCTGACAGTGAAGAGCCCATTCATATCACCCCGCGACAGACGCGACGAAGCCGACGCCGCCAAAGCATCCTTCTCCAAGGGCGACGGGGATCTCCTCACCGACCTCGCCGCATACCAGCAGTGGTCAGACCGAGCCAAAGCACAAGGCTACTGGCAGACCCAGTCCTGGTGCTCCGCAAACTTCCTCTCGCACCAGACCCTCCGCGACATCTCCTCCAACAGAGCCCAATTCATCAGCTCTCTCAAGGACGCCGGCATCCTCCCAGTCGACTACTCAGACTCCGAACCCGGTTCCGCCTGGAACCGCAACAACGGGAACAGAAACCTCCTCCGCGCCATCATCGCAGGCGCTTTCCAGCCGCAGGTCGCACAGATCTCCTTCCCAGACAAGAAATTCGCCAGTTCCATGACAGGCACCGTCGAAATCGACCCGGATGCCAGAACAATCAAGTACTTCAACCAGGAAAATGGCCGCGTCTTCATCCACCCAAGCTCCCTCCTCTTCTCCGCGCAGAGCTACTCCGGCGCCGCCGCGTACCTCAGCTACTTCACCAAGATGGCGACAAGCAAAGTCTTCATCCGGGATCTGACACGTATGCATTCCCATCCCCATCCCCGCTTCAAGCCCCCCAAAATAAAAGCAATACTGACTGCCTTCCCAGCTTTCAACCCTTACTCCCTCCTCCTCTTCTGCGGATCCATCACCCTCGATACCATGGGCCGTGGTCTCATCGTCGACGGCTGGCTGCGGCTGCGCGGTTGGGCCCGCATCGGCGTTCTCGTCTCGCGACTGCGCCTCATGCTGGATGAGATCATCGCGGCGCGCATTGACAACCCTGGTTTTGGTCCTGTGTCGGATGACTTGGGCGACCGGGTGATTGAGATTGTGAAGAAATTGGTCGATTTTAATGGGTTGGATCAGTAGTTTTGCTTCTTTTCAGCGTTGGTCTTCGGGATTGGCTGGAAGGTACACAAAAGCTGTGCATATAGATTGATTCGACATCTTTCTGATAGACTTACATTTCAATCATCCCAATAGATATGCATCGATATGTTCAACTCTCTTCCCTTCGAGATTCTGTGCTATAGAAATTGGAAAACTATTCAGAAAGTCAAGTCCAATTGTATTCACTAATCACCGTGCCTCTATCCCAGACAACTAATCATGAGCAGTAAGAAAAGATTCCGGGGCCAAAAATATGACAAAGGAGAAGTGGGATTAGGAGAATTATTTCGTTTGGCGTGCTTCGACCACCGAGCATTTCATAAACCATATTGGAATCGCAGTGAGCATAGGAAGGGCATACAGTCATGAAAGAAGATTGACGGGGGAAAAGAGTTCAGGAAAAAAGGTAGGCCGATGAATAAGACAAAGGAAATGCATGGTGGCAGAGACACAGAACAGAAATGATAAACTCATACAATGGCGAGCTTGGACCATAACACCCCTTGTCTCGGTTTGATCAGTGGATGTTTTTCGTGTCGTACGTTTCATTAGATAGACCTTGAAGGAAACAACTCCACCCATCTGGTATCTTGTGATCTCTCCAATCGCAGCCGATGTTCTACGATGAGGTGAGGAATTGTTCGAAGCAAAGTTTTCGGGTTTTCGTGAGGTAATACGTGGAGGTGAGCGTCCCACCGAGGAGTCTGTTGAAAAGAGTGGGATGCCCATTTCCTGCTATCTTCTTTTCTCTTCAACAGTATTTTTCTGTGGTTCTTGCCTCGATGCATGTTAGATCTCAATATCGTCATGCACGTAATGATGCCGTTGTAGCCGCGGGAAATGACCAACTGAGGGTTGGGGCCGAGAGAGGAATGTAGCGAGAAGAATCCTCTCTGAAAGAGGGATATGGACGTTAAGTAATTCTGGGCTTCGAACAGGTAAAAGTGAAACGTGCCGTAAAATAGGAGATTGAGCACAGCTTAGACTCGTTTCCAGTGGTGTGTTGGCTCGTTATGTGAGTTGCGCTCGTTGGAGGTAGCTTCTCTGGACACTTCAGGCAGACAGAACCCCTTCTTAATTTCCGCCTCGGCAAACAGAGAAGCACGCTTGAAACGTTTGTCGGTGTACTTCTCGAAAATGGCTGAGTGATGCTTGCGTGGAATCTCGCAGCATTCGAGGATCAGTGAGACCAGAGGGTAGAGTTGAGAGTAGGTGTAGCCTGCATAGTGGACATGGGACGGGGTCTAAGGGAGGGAGTGTTAGTCGTAGAGAAATGATACTGTCGCGGAAGTGCGAGTGAACGTACCCAAGTTCCTTTTCTCAGCATCAGCCTGGCAAGACAATGAGCACCAGCGGCCAGAAAGCTTGGAGGACTTCCGACAAAGCGCTCATCCATGATAGTCACCTCCAAGAAGTACTTAGCCAAGGTGCGAGTCTCCAAGTCATAATCATCAGCCTTGCTAATCTTTCGCAGGAAACTCATCGGTCCAGGCCAACCCAATTCGAACTGCAACATGCTCAGCATGAAACGTTCGGCTTTCAGGATTTCATCCACGGTATAGCCTCCGTCAACCATGTACACAATCTCTTGGACCGATGGGCAATTGATCTCTTCATACTTCGCAGCAATGAAGATTGCGGTCGCACCCACAAGCTGCAACTTGCCCAGGGAGACGATCTTGCTCGAGAGAAAGCGATCGATATAGTTCACGCACAAGAAAAGTGTCTCTGGGAGCAACGAGAACCGGTGGTGGACCTGTACAAGCCAGTCCATGAGAACAGAGCGCATGGACCATTGAATTTCTGCTTGATTATCCATGTAATGAGCGTTTGGCAGCATTCTGATCTAGAAGCGGGTCAGTCAGGACGCAAGATCTGTCAAATTGATCTGGAACAACAAACCTCTTGCTCCCGCATGTATTCGAAAATTTCATCACTGTATTCAGCGACCATGCTAGTGTCCCAGTATTCATCTTCGATGTCTTCCGCAGTTCTGGTGGCTTCGACGACCTGCTTGGCTAAAGCCAGCTCGCGACGCACTTGAGAGTTGTATTTAGGGAACAGAATGGTGGTCGCTCCGCCGGTCGTGTTATCGCCACGAGAACGGTAGGAGCGTGCAGTGACATACCCGTCATCCTCTTCGTTCTCGTCATCTTCCTCATCCCAGTACTCCTCCGGCTCCGACTGGGCTAGATGAGCACTTGAGGCAGACTCGCGGTGGGCCTTTGGGAGGTCGTCAACTTCGTTGGTGTTTGCGCAGCGTTCATGCAACTGCTCGATGACCTGCACCTTGCAATTGTCGTCATCAGCCTTGTGTAAGTCTCTATTGGCCCCGTCAATGTCGTCAGAGTTCACAATGGAGTATTCCTCTGTGTCGTCTGATTGTATCTTCGAATCCTGGTCCAACCGAGCATCGTCTTTTGTGATGCGCTGCTCTGTGGCCGGATATGAGGTAGCGGTACCCTTGTTCTCGTCTGTCACTTCAGTGACGTTTTCCTTGGATGCAGATTTCTGAGTTTCGGCCAATGGTTCTAGGGTGTCTTTGAAGACTGTGTTGCGCTTGTTCAGCGGCTTCCGGGTATTGGGAGCATGCTGGGTAATACCCGTCTGCTTGGCAGAGGGCTCAAGAGGCTTTGGATTGGAGACATTGCTCACCAAACCCTTCAGACTAGTCATCGACATGGGACGCTGAGCAGGTTGCGAGAGAATGGTCGTTCTTCTGGCTGGGACACCTGCGGGCGCCTTCTCCACGACTTTGAGTTGTTTCTTCCCCGCAAGGGAGGCATCATCTCGACTTCCTTTGACGAGATTGGCAGTGTTGCTGACGTCGCCGAATGCAGCCCTTCTAAGACCGTTTCTGGTCGTGCCATTCTGAAAGGCCGCAGATAAGGCGGGAGTGGACTTGTTTCGGTGATGGATCGTTTTGTTGCCAGGCAGGGCGACGGGAGCATTCTCGTCCGTACGGACGCGAATTCGTTGGGGCTGTAGGCAATCAGAACCTGTCAGCATGCACGAAGTATTTCTCATGAGGGATTATAAGTCGTTGTCGCGTGTCGAGTCTCGCCATTAGGTCTGCAAAACAGCAACCCTTCGTAGTGGCGGACAAGAAGCAATCTATGTACAACCAAAGAGATTTTGACGTACCTTTGCATCCATCTCTGACCGCTACAACTCTATCCAGGAAAGGATATACGATCCTTCACCAGAATATGTAGAGTCGTGGTTGTTTGGGGCGTTGAAGTCGCTTGTTTACCTTTTTCCCTTGTCGCTGCGCAGTAGTCGAAGTACTAAATTATAGCGGAAGTACTAAAGCGCCTTCGTCCCAAACAAACAACAAACCGCGCCTTAAGATTTGAGGACGAACTTGACCATAAGGGATAAATGAAAGAAAGTTTGAAACTGAGCTGAGACTATGGGATCAAGAAGAAAAATCAAAACAAAGACCTCAAAGAATTGCGAGGGAGGGGGAAGTCAGCCTTTACTGTAGCACCTTCTCCAGGATACCTTACTGCTGCAGTAACCGTACCTTACCTAAAGCCTGCCTTACTTACATTTGTTGGTGGACAATAAACAACAACCTTACAGGGAGGGGCTAAACTAGTCTAGGTTTAGCTCGGTAACCTCGTTGCTGCGGCATGCTTATGTCAGATGGCTTTATTGTGGATTCTCCTATTCCGATCTGTTTGCATAGTTTGCTACCTCTCGGCTCTTTTCTACGCTTCAATGACATCATGCGACACGTCTCCCGTCAACCCTCCTTCTGACAAAGATTGCCACAAATCCGACAGCTACAAGAAAAACACAGGACCTGATTAGTTTCTATATCCTTGGAAATAAAGCGACATGTTCTCTTACATGTCCTGTCGACTACATTTCATTGTTGGCGCAGAATGAGTAGCAGATTACCGCAAGCCTACTAACGCGCCAGCAGACACGAAATCTTCGGCTACTGAACGCGAAGTCACATGATCTCACATCTCCAATGTCCGCACTGGGATTCGGCACTCGTCACCCAGGTTGTTGGACAAAGAAACTGCCCATTGGGGCTGAAATAGAATTGGAAGCTCAGATTCGACAGCTGCATCAGATCCATGGCCATATTCATGACCGATCATTACCAGCAAAGTTTTAATGCAAGCTGCGCCATGAAGCGCAGATGAGTCGATTATCTGTACCTGAGCTTGACATGAACCTGAGCTTAGTTCATATAGAGATCATTGAGATGACCTTCGATGTTTTCTTTCGAGTTGTAAAGATCATTCTTGGACTCTCACGGCCGTTCTCTTGTTCAGTTGTCCTCGCCGTTTGCACCGGTTCCAAAAGCCACCGACTCCTCCTCAAATGTGGGACGCGGATCCGGCGGTACCTATCATGAACAAGCGGGATTGGCAGCTTTTTCTACCTAGGTACCTGTCAAGCGCACTCTAAAGCAGAGAATGCGAATCTCTCAATCAGCTGACTTAGAACGCACCCAGAAGTGAAAAATTAGAATCGCGAGCGCAAAGCGATTCTCTTTATGAAGTTACATGCAGCCATGCAAACTCGTTGTGGCGGGATGCGAGTCGAGTTGCAAACGAGAGCCGGATGGCGAACAAGGTGGAAACAATAATTAGTAGTAATGCGCAAACTTTCGGTGTGCCCTTGGACTCGCGACTTGACAATAGATAATCAATAATCACCCGCACCATTGAAAACCCCGCTTTGGCTGTCGAGAGGCCGATTCTAGAAGAGATGTCTGCCTCTTTGCTGTCATTTCGATTTCCGGAAGCTTTCGCAAGGGACTCCCAGGTAGACATCTGATAGATCCGCTACATATGATCTGGTTGCTCAACAATCCGGTTCTTGCAAGCATACTGCTGCCACCAGCATCATTCTATGCCAAAAAAAAAAAAAAAAAATACCTAACTCATTTTGTCGCACCCGCTCATGAAAACCGCAAAAAGGAAGTATCCCGTCATGATTCAGTAGTCATCCTACCCAAATCGAGTGAGTCGTGGCCAATCCTACGAGGACTCTGGGAAGACAATGATTTCCGTAGGCGCAACAAATCGCAAAGCTCAACAACACAATAAATGATCATAGAGGGACAACTCATTCCAAGCTTGCTTGTGCTTGACGGATTTGATAGAGTTTGCGCGTTGTTGCAATGATCCTCCCATCCTTACGTAGCCCACTCTGGCAATGACTCTGTTCCGAGGAGGGGTAGAGAGAAGTCTGGACAAGCGCAGATCATGAAACGAGGCAACAATTGGGCCTTGTCGCTTGCTTGGCTGTGGTGGCTACCCTTGTCGCAGTCATCATCACTTAATTAGACAAGACAGTGACTGAAAGAAAGAGCTGGGCTCTTACCCTTGACTTCTCAGTCCTTTCTCTCGCCTCTTCTGCTACGAATAATATATGCAGATCGATCCATGCGCTATCCCCATCGGAGCATCGATAGAGTCGTCCGATGCTCATAAGGGAACATCAAGCGCTTCAGCGCTTGAGACTGAAATAGTCAATCGCCCTAAAGTTTCAAGCCGAAGATATTCTCTAGGTATCCTATGGTTGAATAAATGTCATGATGTAGAGAGAATGATAGACCCCTCCGTGTGAATCCGTCGGGTGATAACTTATCCTGAGCTGTCCTATTTCGCTCATAAGCACCGACCGGTGCTTTTCTATTTACCAGTCAGATCGCCATGCCGGGAAGATACTCCCCTTCTCCTCAATCAATAGTAGTTGGACAGGATGGGGGGGAGCTTCTGGGTGTCATTCGACGTGGCCGCGGTGAGGATGTGCCAGCCAACGAATCGACAGCCACTCAGATGGATCCCATCCGTCTTGTTCCTTTCTGCTCACCCCATAAATCCAACCAGTCATGCAAAGGACTGAAATGACAATGAAAGACTCAACTATCGAGAAGAACTGTGGGTTATACCGAGTCGGTAGGAGAGAGTGCGACTGAAAGTCAGATACCTTGGTCGCTTCCTTTGCGCCAGTATCCGATTTCGAGGCGAATCCATCAGTCCGACTCTATCGTCATGGTCAATGCTGGTAACAACATCGAATTTTGCGCATTTGCGCCTCTACATATTATCATTGGAAGGTAGCGACTCGTAAATAGCCATATCTATAGCTTTATATCTTTCGCAGTAACTTTCTGATAATAGACGGTCTTGCGCATCCAGTTTGCGACGAACAACCCACAGCGCAATGCGACTCAAATATAAGAGCATATGAAATAACAGAATAGGTTCAATCAATGACAGACATAGTTTTCGCATGTAAAAACATGAAATAGATTCATCCTTTATGGCATTCTTGTATTAAATTCGTGGATTACCGGCGAACGCAGGTCACCGACCCCAATGCCCATTTTCGCTTTAGGTGAAACCATCGTACACTCGCACCCACTTCTTCTCTCTCTCTTCTTCAACCGCTGATCTCGAAACCCAACCAGTTCACTCAACTTCGTTCGACACTTGCTTTCGATCCATCTATAGGTTTACAGGTGTGTCAAGATCTTCATCGTCTACTTTGAGTGTTATTTACAATCATTCCGTTCCCCCCATTATCCGACTCTTCCTCTCCTGATTCATCAACCTGTCGGATGCCACCGCTGACATACAACCCAAGCGCTTCTTTGTAGACGACTCATCCACCATCTATCTACTGCGACATTTGACTACAGCCATCGCCTTCATCGTTCGTTGCCTCTAGAACCGCTAGATGTGTGCGATCCTCGATGAATAAGTTTGACTCGTGATAGGTGTGTCATTGATGCTGTCCATCCTCTTCCGAGGGACCCTGGGATTCTTCCCTCTCCTCCAAGTCTGCACTCATCAAGATTCCAACTAGAACTGGGTATCGCTAAAATTTCAAGCGAATGCTTTCTTCGGTCGTCCATAATTTTTCTGAATGGCTTCTTTTGAGTGAATTGTGCTGACCCATATGGTATGTTTCCTTCAGGTTCTCAACCGGTTTTTCCCTTTTCCAGTCGCTCTCGGCTCTTGCGACTTGGGCCCCCCTCACCTCCATCCAACCACGATACCCTTCGCCATCAATCATAGCGGTACAACGATCGCGGGTGATCTATCTTCTAAATAAACCCATCTGGTTCCCTCGTTGTGGTAGGTTTGGACGGAATTTGCCCATATTCTCATCTCCCTCCTGCCTTTCTCTGCCCCCACTACCCTCACCATCTGGACGGGCCTTCCCACATCAGGTCGAACAGCCGATTGATACAAATCTCTCAATGTAGCAATAGGGTAGTACCTGTTCTCCCTACATCATGCAGGCTGCCTATCACGAACAGTCCTCGCCTCATGGGGAGCCCTCCGCCTATACCGAACATATGGCCCAGGACCTGACCCACAAGGCCCCCATCCCCAAGAACGTTGCCTTTGAGCTTTTGCTTGACGAAAATTCCAAAGTACGGGCTCGGATACCCATGAGGGTACAGATATATCCTCATGATACGACGGATTCAATCGTGACTACAGTAAAGAACTTCTATGGCATCTATGACGGTGCCGCCAGCGGTGTCAGCTTCGAGGATGAAAATGGCATCACCCTCATCGCAAGGTATGAAAATCTACGGAATAACATGACCGTCTATGTGCGGGTGATCCCCGTTCAAGCATACTCGGAAGGCTACGGGGATCGCTATTTTGGCATCCCAGTAGAGGGTCGCAAACGTCCCAGTCTTGGCGAGCCTTTCCAACTGGGGCCGGCTATGCAGCCGGCGCAAGTCTTGGAGCATAACCAACCGCCATCCAGGCCTACCTCCAGGCTTGCCCGCAAGCGCAGCATGTCACCTTCCGGTAGAAGCCGTCGGAGCGCCTCTCAGAACAAGCAGCTCTCCAGAGCTGGGAACAAGAGCAGGGGTTCCAGCACTCATGGCAGCTTTCATGATGACGGAGCCTCCGGCTACAGTGACAGCGAAGGCGGCTATGGCTCCGTTTCTGGTACGAAGAAAGCCCGCAGCGAGCAGTTTGGTAGCTCAGATATTAGCATGGAAAATATACTCCATGACGGTCGCCGGAAGCGACCCAAATTCGAAAGCTCGGTAAGACTGCTGAAAATGCCTGCTCCTTGACTTCCCTTGCCAATGCGAACCACACTTGCTGACTCGCTTTTTCTTCTCAGGAATTGCCCTTGTTTGTTCCTCCTCAGGTCCCTCTGACCACATCCACCTCATCGATCTCTCCTCAACGTCGATCAGTCGGCCAAGAAGGGGCAATCTCGCCATTCGCTCGGCCCAACCAACGTCCTTACAATCAACAACAGCCACTGCCGTCTCCACAAAGCTATGGCCACACTGAGCAGACATATACAATGAGTTCCGCTCAAACCTCCATGTACGCTACTCCGGCGATGCCTGACCATGGTCATCGTCTGCGCGATCGCGCTACCGCACAGTCGTCTGGACAGTACAGCAACGCCGCCGGCCGGTATAATGGTCCAGGTGTCCTTCCAACTCCTGATCCCACCATTGCTAGCTGCATATCTGATGAGGATGTTGCAATGCAGCTGATCCGGCTGGGAGACGCTTCGAATTTCTCTCATGGTCGAACATCGGCGTCTACATTGGACGATGCCTTCAGCGGTGCTGCTGACGCTGCTTCCTCCACCGGCGCCACAAGCGATGGTGAAGACTACAGTGAGGATGACGATGATTTGCCGGCGCGGTCTAGACAGAAGCTTGATTCGAGCCCAATGCTTCCCCCTGGCACCACTAAACGCACTCACAAGCGCCTTGACGATATCCTGCCCAGTTTCGACAGCTCCGACGGCAGCTACGACGGTATGGACGAGGACTACCAACATGAAGAGCTTAATGACAGTCTAGTCAAGAGCGAGCTCGACGAAGATTCGCTCTACAGGGAGTCTACCCCTAAGCCGAAGAAGGCTAAGACTCGGCCGACCAATACGGCTTCCACCAAGCCGCGCGTGTCCAAGACAGCGCCCCCTCGCCAGGGCAAGAGTGGAAAAACTTCTTCGACCGCGGTGGCTCGGAAGGTCAAGTCGACAACCACTGTGGTGAGTCACAAGGCTGCGCCACCGTCGCAGATCGTTAGCCCTACTCCTGTGCGCAAGACCTCTACATCCTCCGTCAACGGTCAAACTCAGCTTGCTGCGGACGAAGAGGACCTTTCAACCAAGCCACGCTGTCAGCGATGCCGCAAGAGCAAGAAGGGCTGTGATCGCCAGCGTCCTTGTGGTCGGTGCAAGGACGCCGGTATTGGTATCGAAGGCTGCATTAGTGAAGACGAGGGAAACGGCCGCAAAGGTCGTTATGGTCGCCATATGGGCGTACCAGTTAAGAAAGCCCTTGACGCGACTACCCCCACAGGCAACGAGCCCCAATTGATTAGAACTACGGCTATGCCTTGCTCGTCCGCTATAGCAGACAAGAACAAAAAGCGCAAGCGTTAGCGCATGTTCTCTCGCTTGCAATTTCCGTCATCTTCATGGCATCTCATTCTTTTCGGACCATCTGCATCTGTCTTAAACAGCAACAAAGCGCTTGGATGATGTTGCTCTCGACGTGCTATCTGATTCCCTTCGACAAGTGGATTCAACCCTCCCGTCCTTCATTCACTGACACATTTCCGCTCCCTTATAACTTGATGAATCCTCCAATCCTTTACCGCAAATACGATACGAACACCTACATCCCAAGTCATATAGAACAACCCTCGAAAAGTGAATCACTGCGCGGACTCGGTACTGGATATCCAACCATTGACTCGACCACGGCTTTTTTACCGTATCCGTGCTACGAGCGCTAGCGCTCCTTACGTTCTCTCCATCTCTCAGTCCGTGTCCTGTTGCCATCTGCGTTTTAAGTCTCTTGCTGTTTATCATGGATAGTCTAGCGATTGAACTGAGCGGGTTGATTATCTTGCTTTGTTTTATCTTTTGGCGTTCGTGTGCTTCATTCTACTGCAGACACCTTGGCTCAAGGGTTGCCTCCACTCATTTATCTACACTGAAGTGCGTTCTGACAAGTTATGTCTATTCAGTTTTTGTTTTTATTTATTTGACCTGCTTTGCCGGATTTGAACTTCAGCTTGAGTGTGAGGTCTAGTGTCGTTGAGTAAGGAATATATATTGTTTGCTTTTAGACCTGATTCGTCATAGCTTTAATTCGTAAGACAGGTTCTGGACCATATGCCCCTTGCAATAATTCCAACAATCCAGCCAGCAGTATTCATCCTCGGATGATTTGGCGCTATATTCTTGATTAACGATGCGCTTGAGTCCTTATACAGCTATACTCGGTAGCTCATCTGATTCTCATATTGCCGTATTCGGACTAGTGATGGTTCTCAACTCCGCATGCAAGCGCTAGACGCGCGCTTCTTTTTTTTCCGCTCAAGACTTGGATCATTTTACTCACCTTCCAGACTCCACAAACAAGCTCGCCAGCAGGCTCATTTTCGCATTTTCAATCTCTGAATTTCTTTTCTTTATCGATATACTTTCTATTACCAAGAAAATTCAGGGGGAACATCTGGATCCTTGTTTTGGTGCCTCATCAATGTACTGATTCCTTCGTTCTCTCCCTCCGTCGAAGCACACACCTCGTGCGCGCCAGACCCGCTGAGCAACCATGCCTCCCAAATCCGTCCGTCGAGGCGCAGCAGCAGCAGCAGGGGGAGGAACAGCTTCGCGACAATCCACTGGCGAGGCCGCATCGAACACTCCTACTGGATCCGCCTCATCCACACCCCAACCGTCCACAGCAGCCGGTACGCCCTCCACACGAGCACCCGTGCAGCGCCTTCAGACTCTGAAAAAGCGCACCCCCTCCGGAAGCATCGGACCCGCGGCGAGAACTCCCGCAGCGACAACGCCAGGGAATGGAGAGCCGGCGAAGCCGACACTGAAATACAAGCCCCGCGCCGTGGGACGGCGCAGCAAAGAAGAGCGAGATGCGATTGAGAAGCTTGAGGCGGAGCGGAATCGGGAGCGATTGGCTGAGGTGGCGGCCATGCGGCGGGGACGGGGAAATTTACAGCGAGGCAGGGGAGGTCCCGGGCGAGGACGCGGGGTTCCTGGGGGTCCGCTTGGAGGCGGGCGACGAGGCCGTGGTGGGCGGTTTGAACCGGATTCGCGAGCGTCGTCTATGTCGCGGAGTCGGTCGGTTATCGATATAGCTAGTGGTTCCGCTAGTCGCCATGTGTCCTCGGATGAGAGTGATACGGAGACTATACTCCCCATTGACCAGATTGAGGTCGATAGCGACGAGGAGTTGGGCGATGTCGCGGATAGTAAGAAGGGAAAGATTCCCTTGCGGTATGCGAACCTGGAGAAGGGCCTTCGGCCAGTACGTGTTGAGCGCCGTGAGCACGAGGAACGTGTCGTGAGTGTCAACATGGAGTCCAGCACGAGTAAACCCGCTCAAGCTGAAACCAAGGCTGAGGATGAAGTGGAGGAAGTTCGTGCGAAGAAGACAAGGCCCGAAGACGATTCTCTCTTCGTGCGGGACGACGATGTGATTGAGCCTCAGGTGAAAGAGGAACCTGTTGATGACGACCAGACAATGGCTGATGCTGTTCCCCATGTCGGTGAAACAACGCATGATGATGGCTTTCTTCCTGCGCAGAAGGTCAAAGTCCGCAGACGACTAAGTCCCAAGACTCCCGAGCCGGAACCAGCACCCGCACCCGTACCTCCATCCAAACCTGCTGTGGCTAAAGACCCGAGAAGCTTGCTGCGTACAAAGGAAGATATTGAAGAATATGAGAGACATGCCAAGGATCTTGAGGCCGTTCTGGAACTTCTTTCCGTCGAGCCCAAAGAGTCCAGGGCAGAGCAATCGGAGGCGGCTGAAGCGGCGGAGGTCTCAACAGAAGCACCCGAAACGGCAGAGGGTGACAAAGAGAAAGAAGAGAAAGCCGAGGATGCCGAAGAGGACGAGACCAAAGATAAACTGGCGGGCCAACTGTTCCTCATGCAGTTCCCTCCTATGACACCCAACCTTATAGTCCCGGGCACTGGTGGCAGCACGGAGGAAGCGGCTACAGAAGACACACAGGCTGTCCCGGGGGGCACACGATCAGGCGAAGCTGCCGTCAAGCTCGAGAGCGGCGAAGTAGAGATTCTGGATGGGGCGGACGGGACCACAAGCAAACAGCCGTCCAAGATCCTCACCGCGGCTGACTGGCAGCTTCGCGCCGGACGAGTCGGAAAGCTGAACGTTCACAAGTCAGGTCGAGTGACCATGAACTGGGGCGGGATCAGCTTCGAGCTCGACCGGGCTACATCGGTCGACTTCCTCCAGGAGGCTCTCATCGTCTCGGCGCCGGAAGATGGCATCCCAGAGGAAGAGAACCGGGTATGGGCTATGGGGCAGCTCAGTGGCAAGTTCACTGTCACGCCTGACTGGGAGAAGATGCTTTGAAAGGGGATTTGGCGCAATATAAAAGCATTAGACACAGTTTGTGGTTGCCATGGCTATGTCTACGAACATCTTTGTCTTTTTGGGCTTGACTGTGTGCATACGGTAGCGATTTTAGAACATGTACAATGCATGATTACGGCCTTTGGAGTTTTAAGAGCTTTAGCTAGACATCGGAGGTAGTCAATGAGAGACCGAACCCGAAATCCTCTGCACCAGGACGTAGATGTGTATCAGGTAATCAGCAAGAGTGAGAGTCGGGCTTCTTTGCCTAGGTACCTTATTAGTCAGTCGGATTATATGGCCCTCCTGCAGTATCCTTTTCGCTAGGGCCGATTGGCTGGGATCCGATTTACTTCGCTATCCCAAGGACAATAGGTATGCATTAGCGATTGATATCGCCGGTCTTAGCATAGGCTTCTAGTTCGCTTCCGTCGACCTTAATCACATCTCTTCGGACTTCTGCTATTTATGGAAAAGTGAAAGTGATACGAAGGCAAGCGAACTTACTGGAATTGACCGGAAGTGTGACCACCTGCAGCCATGAAGATAGTTCGAATACTTTATTCTGCTACTAGTTCCGATAGGAGGCGTGACATAAATAGTCTTTGTGCTTATCCAGCAAACAAGATCGTGCAGGATCATACATACTCTCTGGCCTGCTTGTATTAACTTCTTGATGCTTAATTACGACCCATGATTTCTATATATGGCGAGATGACGGCAGATATACATTGTTACATCACACGGGCGTGGACCCTCTGGCAGCCCTGACTGGTCGCTTTTTTTGCCTTGGCATGAGACCAATGGGGAATAGACCCGCAGCCACCGTCGCAGAACCTAACCCCTGCCCCACGCAGCTTGATTGGCTGCAAATTTCTGATAAGCTTCTCAAGTCTTGCACGAGGCAACGATCGGCTCTTACTAGTCCCAGACCGTGCGGACACGGCTGGTAAAACCAATGGAAAACCAGGGAAATTGAAGCCTCGTAGTGATCAACCCCACCTATCGAAAACCCCCCACCCCCCCTTTTAAGTGAGCGTGCGTAAACGCTAATTTCGATTTTAATTAAGGTGGATGGATATTGTGGTTCTGGGCCTCTCATTTTTCATCTTGAGTGGTTTTAGTCTCGTCTCTAGTCCGCCTCCTGGACGACTGCTTGCTGCTCCTTTGTTTTTGCAGGTTTCCTTGCTTTTCTTCGTCTTCTTACCCTTCATCAGTCTTCAGCTGTCTGATCTACCTTCAAAAGTTCTGATCCCCTTGTGTGTGCGTGTCGGTTGTGATCTGTTGCTCCGTCATTTGAGTGTCGTCGTTTCCCCCTCACAGGCTCAGGTTTCGAATTCGTCTCGGATATCGCCCGTTGCAGGAGACGCAAGTCGCTCGTTTAGTAATAGTGTCTCCTGAGCTCTAGCACGGAGCTCGACTTCGCCCAGGCGTGAATCTCGACAACGACCTCGTTCAACAATTCAACCTGAGAATCGATCCTCAACGTGTGAACGGGTCGTCTCTTGAAACAGCATCAGCAGGAGGTCAGGAGGAGCGACTCTCACTACGCTTACCGAACGTCGACACACCTGTACCGGTCAACCAACCCACTAAGGGTCGCAATCAATATGAAGATATCCAACATCGTCCTCTGTCTCGTCCCGTCCGTGGCTCTGGCAGCCGAGTTCGAGCAAGAGCCTGCCGTTGCTCTCACACCCTCAGCAGATAACCTACCCTCCACTTCTTCGCCAGAACTTACGGCACCCTCGAGTATTGATGACCAACGGATCTACGATCAGTTCGGGAATGATATTACTCCAAGTCTAGACTACCCTGCTGTGGCAGTCATCCCCAGTAAACAGAGGGTCCCAATGCCTGTCTTTGAAGGTCAACCATCTGAACCCGCCCACAGATCTATCGAACTGCGCTCATTGGAAGCGTCATCTGGATCGACCAAGTCGCTGAGAGCACGGAGTGAAGGCACACTCGGGCAAACACCTTGGATTGGTATGGCCATTGGGTTGACTTGTACGGCCTTGGCCGCGGTGATGCTTGGGTGACTGGATCCATGATTACGGTTTCTTCTATACATACAGCCGACTTCTCTGCTTTGTGGTGGACATTATGGGCACTCCTGCATTACCGGTGTTCTGTTTTCTCTTCTTTCCCGGATCTGAGCTGTCCGATGATTTGGCTCGATTGCTACAAGCGTCGCATACATTCGCCGCGGCCAGTGGGACCTCCCTCGAAGACGAGGCGCGTCGCCGTTGCCTATGTTCTTGATTTCTTATATTCTCTTCTTTTTCACTTGCATTGACATACCCTCACTCGATATAGACTGGGTTGCCGATCTTATTGGCGGAACGTGTACATGATACCTTATATTGCTCTTGTGGTTATATCCAGGCGTTTTTTTTCTTTTTCTTACTTTCATGGATATTGATATGGCTGATTGCAGGTGTGAAGACGACCAATGATGTACCTACTACTACTACCTTACTTAATTCTGCCACCAAGGCATGATTACAATGATGATAGCTAATAAACTTGACATCTCGTCCAATCATTTCACTCTACCAAAACAGGATTCGGTTCTTTGTTTGCTTCATCTTCCAGGATACGAGAGGCTGAGCTGCAGATCAGCCTCCTCGGCCAGCCTTATTCTCTTTTAACCTCACCAACAACTCTCCCCATCTACTGGGTTTGCTATCGCGCCCGCTCACAAATCACCATCTCATATTTTATAACCCCAATAACAGCAAGCCATCAGGTCGTCGGTCCTCAAAAAAATGTCCACACCAAACAACACACCCCCATACACACCCATGCCCTCCCTGGGCCACGAGCTAGGCGTCATGTTCGGTTTCATCGTCGCCTGTCTGCTAATCATGGCGGTATACATCTATTTCTGGCGGGGTATGGCAATCAATCCCACCCACCAACCCCACATTCCATATTCCATACTCCATACTCCACGTGCGAGTTTGAAATCAGAAGGGAACTTGGCTAATAGCAATATCAATGAAGCCGCGGACCGCCGCGACAAGCAGCGCGATAAGGATCGGCAGAGGGAGCTTGCTCAGCGGGCGTTCCGGTATGAGCGGTTCCCGGGAGTTGGAGGTCCAAGGGAGAAGATGCGTAGGGAGATTGGGGCGCTGGGAGGGGCTGGAGGTACCGAGATGAGATGAGGGGCATCGGGTGATGGTCGTGATCGAGTTATGTTGTGTTTGTAGAAATGGGATAATGGGTGGAAAAATGTGTTACGGTTTGGTTGGTTTACAAGGCAATGGCGCTGATGGTACGGAGTACTTATATGGTCAATTTAATGGGATATTCTGTCTGTCTGCCATGCTTCGATATGATATGATTTGATCTGAATGAGGTCAATACCGCTGCTGGTACTCCTGCGACAGCGCCTACTACTTGCCAATTGCAAGAAACAAGCGATCGCCGATATCCCCCACCCCAGGCACAATCATCCCCCGCTCATCGCACTGCTCGTCGACGGCACCCACCCACAGCTCCACGCCCTCGGGCCAGCACTCGGCGGCACGACGAAGCCCCGGTGTCGAACCGAGCACGCTGAGCATGATCACCCGCTGCACGCCCCATTCGCGGAGGAGCTGGATGGCCGCCTCGGCCGTGGCGCCGGTCGCGATGATGGGGTCGAGCAGGATGGCGAGGGCGGCGGCGGTGGAATTGGTGGGGGAGTCGGGGCGCAGGAAGGGGAGGTTATTGTAGTATTCCACTGGTTGGAGGGTGAACTTGTCGCGGAAGAGGCCGAGGTGGTAGATGGGGACGGTGGTAGGGAGGAGGTCGTTGATAGCTTGAGCACGGTTCAGCGGTAGTTCGGAGTACGTCCATAGACAAGAGAAAATATAGGGATACCCTCAATCATGCCCAATCCTGATCGGAGAATAGGCACCAATGCCACGTTGGCTGGGTCAATTATCTTCGTCTCATACTCTATGCCTAGCGGGGTTTTGTCCTGTGGTAGGGAATCAGATTAGATGGTTTTGGAGTATTGGAGCTCCTGATCAGCAAGGATAACGACCTTTTCACCACTGGCAACCTTCAACCCGGCAGCAAATGCTTCCACACCTAGAATGGTTGCAATATCATGCACCAGACTGCGAGTCTCGCGAGGAGAGGTGGAATGCGACCGGAGCTGGGAGAGTTTGGCCTGGAGACAGGGATGGGAGGAAACATGGATATTCGAGGGGAGCGTCATCTTAGATTCGAATGATGGTTACTGTGAGATGCAAAAGCGAAGCAGATAAAGAAGAGGGATTCGAGGAAGGGATGAAGAGGGGATAGAGAGGGGCTGATGAGTTGTATCACTGTCGGTGTCTTGGATGAGCTGCAGTTAAGCATGCCGCAGGAAGAAAACAGCTGCTGAGCCCCCTTCATCCACTCCTCTTCATCTCTCCTTCATGTCTCATTATCTCTTCTTCTCTATGGAGTATATCTCTGTTGACATGCCAACGATATGGATCAATGACATCTTGACGTCTTATCAGACAGCTCCATGGGGTATCTCTCGCTGATAACAGCAGACCCACCCTCTCTTTGCACCTCCCGTCACCAGTCTCTCCGTTTCTCTTGGCATTGGGCGTACTCAACAAGAGCTTGAAAAAGCATCATCCTCATGCAGCAATCGTCCGAAGACCAGCCCGCTGGTCTCTCTGAAAGTACTGCTCCACCTCCTACACCCTCAGATCCTCCTCAGCGTCGGTCCTGGTCCTCCACCGGCTACGCGCTGCCTCCCACTGCCGAAAAGCCTCCCTCGGCTCCCATCGAACCTACACCCGCAAAGCGCACTCCCACCACACAACCGCTCTCCAAACATGCCACTCACCTCTTCACACTTTCGTACCTCGTCTTATTCTCCATCTTCGGCACCCTGGCCAGGCTGGGCCTGCAAGCGCTCACCTTCTATCCCGGCGCGCCCGTCATAACCGGCGTCCTATGGCCCAACGTCGGCGGCTCCCTCCTAATGGGCTTCTTCCTCGAAGACAAGAATCTCTTCCGCGAAGAATGGGGCCAACCACCCGCTCATCACCTCGGCGAAGATAGCGACGCTACGCGCCAACGCGCACAGAACCACAAGTCCGTCAAGAAGACCATCCCGCTCTACATTGGCCTCACCACCGGCTTCTGCGGCAGCTTCACCTCCTTCTCCTCCTTCATCCGCGACGTCTTCCTCGCCCTCACAAACGACCTCCCCAACCCCTCCGTCTCATCAATCAGCCCCCGCAATGGCGGCTACAGCTTCATGGCTCTCCTCGCCGTTCTCCTCACCACCGTCGCCCTCAGCCTCTCAGCGCTCATCTGCGGCGCCCACCTCGCCCTCGCCTTCGACCGCTTCACCCCTTCCTTCCCTTTCCGCCTCACCCGCCGCGTCCTCGACCCGCTCTGCGTCCTGCTGGGCTGGGGCTGCTGGCTCGGCGCCGTCTTCCTAGCTATCTGGCCGCCAGATCGCTCCGCCAGTAGCAACAGCAGCGCCAACGCCCCAGACACCTGGCGCGGGCGCGCCGTCTTCGCCGTCGTCTTCGCCCCGCTCGGCTGTCTCCTGCGATACTATCTTTCGCTGTCCCTCAACCCGCGCGTGCCCGCGTTCCCGCTAGGGACTTTCACCGTGAATATCTTCGGCACGGTCGTGCTAGCCATGTGCTTTGATCTGCAGCGGGTGGACGGGATCGGGACGGCGATCGGGGCGGATGCGCGCTCGGCGCCGTATGCGATTCTCACGAGTTGTCAGGTGCTTCAGGGTGTCATGGATGGCTTCTGTGGCTGCGCGACGACGGTGAGTACCTGGGTCGCGGAGCTGAATGGGCTCAGTCGACGGCGGCAGGCGTATGTGTATGGTGTCGGAAGCGTTGCCGTGGCACTGGGGTTTTTCGTGGTGATCGTGGGCTCGCTCGGTTGGACTCGGGGTTTCGTCGTCCCTGTTTGTACATAATTAACCCATCGGCGGCCCTTATTGTATATGTTCACTCAGATCTTCTCTGTATATCTAATCAAGACTATGGATTCTTACGATAGATAGACTTCTACGCAGACTCAAGGATATCCCCGCTAAACGATATATTTTTGCACGGAAATTACTTATAGTACAGGGTACTACAACGATAGAGCATGTCCAAGGTCAAGGAAGTCAACAAACGAATAAACATTAACGCAGGCAGAAAGCCAAAATGCACAAACGCAACATGCAAGCGCAGAAATGAAGAACGACTCGACATAGAGAGGAGAGAAGCGAAAATGACATCAACAATGCTGCGGGGACGGCGTAAACACATAACGATTCAGAACGATTCTAACTCAGCACAGGCATTAAAATCCAAAAATATGGTGGTCAAAGAATAGAAAGGAATAATAATCAATAGTGGTCGAAAGGAGTGACATGAAGAGAAAGTTGAGAATAAAAGGAGGCCAATGAAGTATATAACGAACAAGGTATCAATATGGTCCAGGGACAAATCAAATCGGCAGATTGACCACAAACATGCTGATGCGCACTAGGAATTAAGGGTTCTTCGAAACGAAAATGTCGAAAACAACAACTCCACCAAGTGCTAAGAGGGAGAACACACAGGACCAGCCGGGTGTCGAGATGTTGCCTGGGACAAACAACCCATGAAAACAAAAAGCAAAAAATGACCACACCGGACTCCTGTGAGCTCTTGCCAAAACCAACAGGATGAACCATGATAAATGCAAGAGAAAGAAAGACACCTCAACTGAGGAGGAGAAGAGCAAGAGCAAAACAAAATCAGAAAAACACAAAAACAACAGAGTAGTTATATCAGTCGGGAATCACCAGCAAGGAGCATTATGCGGCAGTTCAGATCATCGTATTCCGTCGTTGAAGAACACACGTTGCCGCCCACCTGCTGCGAATTCATTCCCGACCCCGAGTTCCGAAATTTAGCCAGTATCCAAATGTAGAATGAGTGCCCAGTAATGAGAGTATACGCAATAAAAGACAAAGAACGCAGAAAGGAAGTGAGGACCGCAATATGTAAGATGTACTGTCGGTACACTGAATGGGTCCAAATGCTTACTGTCGAGACTAGTAGGCAGTCCCGACACTAGCAAGTGTCTTGGTTGGCATTGGGTGAATCGGTTGATCCTTGGCAACGCGCAGCGAGTCTTCATAGCCGATCAAGGCTTGCGCATGAAGTTTGAACGATTCGCCCATGAGCTTGGTGATTCTAAAACAGAAAAGGACGTTAGCAATCAACTCTCTACACCTTTCGACTGGAGGACCAACTCACCCCCAGACTACCACGCCGTCCAGGATGTTACCCCATACACGGGCCACAGTGGAGCTGAGTTTACCAAAAGCGTCAACGGCGTCGTCGTCAAACAGATTCCGGACCTTGTTGTAGATGGCCAGCTCAGCCTCGGTCGCGGGCTCTTCGTCATGTTCCAGGCGATAGAGCCAGAGACTGAGGATGACCATCAGATCCAAGCCACAGAGCGGATGTTCGACACTCCAATTTGTTGCCGACGTCTTGGCAACCCAATTGATGCCTTGGACTGCTGCAATCTCGATGCACTCGAAACAAGACTGGATCACTTTGTTCATCTCCCCAGACCGCTTCACCTTCTCACGGGCCACTGTCATCGCAGCAGCAACCTCGTAGGAAGAATGGTAGCGCAAGGCTTCCTGGATCGACTTGAGGTCAACCTCTAACCGAGCACGTGTGTTACGATAGACAGCCATCGAGTTGAAGATCAATGGATGTCCGTTCTGAGGCGTGCTCAAAGGCACGACGATCGTCTCTGGTTCGCAAACTTCCAGAGAACTCTCCCATGTCTCCAGCGCAAGGCGGAGCTTGTACTCAGTGACCACGTCCTGAAGTGCCTCAAAGGTCCTCTTGTGGTTCCACACCTGTAAGAAAAGGGCATTGATCAAGACCCGAGTGGCAAAGGCACTGTAACGCGTCTGTTCGCCCTGGAACAGACAGTCGTGAGCTTCCCGGACGGTAAGTGTGCTGGCAGAGGACAGGCTACGACGCCAGGCCTCGTCGTCATTGACGTCCAGGTTCCACATCGACTCGGAGGACGGCAGCTCGAGATTGTCGAATTCGTCGAAGCTCATTGCTGGAGTGTGGTTGAATGTCAGAGTGAGCATGCCGAAGAAGATGTAGACGGCGTAGTAAGTCCGACGGCAGGACTCGTCCTCGATCCATTCCTCTCTGGTTGGTTGACGGCCCTCGCGAGCTTCCGTTCTGACCTTCAACTGATAACGGTTTCCAGCAACCATGTTGGCGAGCAAGCTCTTGATCGAGCAGGTCCACTCGAGGCCTTTGGGATCACCACTCCAGCTCTCAAAAATCATGTTCAACAAAGTGCTTTGCATGGACCATAGTGGACATTTTCTCGAATCGAAATTCTCCTTGTGTTGCAAGAATTGGTTCACGAGCATCTTGGATCCGACGTGGAGCATGAATGCGTGTTCGCGCTCGAACGTGTACAGAGCACCGATGGAAAGAACTGCCAGCAACAACGGAGGGGAAGCCATGGTGGGTTTGAACGACTCCTGATGCAAGAATGGCAGATGGTGATGGTACAGGTTGAAGTACGTTGTCAGGTACCTGTTCAGAGCAGCAGTCGAGGGAAGCTGGAAAGTCTCGGGAAGCGCACCCAAGGAGTCGGCATTTCTGATGCGCTCCACAACCATATTCCGCTCCATGTCATTCGCGATCTGGGGAGCCTTGGGCAGTGTCAGAGCCTGGCTAGGGCCAGGGGACCTCCGGTAGTTTACGGGACTGACAGGGCCTGTCATTGAGGGGAACGGTGAGAGCGCGTTAGGTGTTGAATTTCCGGACATCGGAAGCGAGCTGACAAGGGAGTGGAGCGAAGGCGCAAGAGTGTCGCCTCGATCCAGTACGTTTGGCAGCTGACGCAAGTCCGATCCATTGCCTTGGCTGACGAAAGTAGGGTTCATCAAGTGGTGCTTCATGTCGGCAGGAGAAACCAAAGTATCCCAGGGCATCTGAGGAAGAGTCGCGTTGCCAGACAGATATGCGGAGGAAGGCTCCAGTAACGAACCCCGACCGGGCGAAAAAGAGCGGTCGGATTCAGCACGATCGTGGACCTGACCAGTAGCGGCGGCTGCGGCCTTATGTTGGAAATCTGTCATCAACATGGCTGCAGCTTCAAGGTCGACCATACCGTCACTGCTTGCCTCAAGCTGTTCTAATGTGGTAGGATCAATTGTGATCGAGGGCTTGGATGGAGCAGGTGCAGGGGAGGACTTCTGAACACCTGCGCCTCCACGACGACGTCCCTCAGCAACAAGAGGTATCCCACCATCTTTGGCGTGAACAGTACGATCATGGCGGAGGAGAAGATCTCGACGAACGAAAGTACTCCGGCATTTCAAACATTTAAAGGGTCTCTCTTTGGTATCTGCGCGATTAGAAATCAGTCAAAGTTCAGCAGAAAGATAAAGTTTGGTCGCGGATTCGGTCCTCCCCGCATCAAGGTCAATGGGAGGGAAATGACTTACGTGAGCGCTCATGTCTACTACGATGTTCACTTCTGCTGAATGCACGATTGCAGAATTGGCATTTGTATTTCTTCTCTGGGACGGTAGTCTTCTTGGCCGGCGTGTTGCTGGCCTGGTTGGATGCTGCTGGAGCCATGTCGGAAGAGACGGGGCAGCCGAAAAGCAGGACCACGAGTTCTTTCTCAGCAAAGGAGAAGCGGCGAGGAAGACTGCGGTATCGTGCCCTTTGTGAGTTCGCTCCGGTTCTGTAGGCGGGTTGACGACAAGAAATCGATTTGATGTCTGATCATTCCTCGGGCGGGGGGGTAAATGGTTGTGCGAAAGTTGATTTCGGAAGGGGTTCCAGCCACAGGCGGACCAAGAGGTGGGAAACGAGACGGACAGTAGATTCGACAATAATAGAGAAGAAGTATAAGAGAAGAAGAGAAACGGTTGATCCACACAACCGTGTTAGAAAATATGTTGAATGATTTGGAAAGGGAGGAAGAGAGGAGGGGGAGGTAAGAGGGAAAAAGAAGAGAGGGAGGAGGGGGGAATGTTGAATGGATGAGGAGGAAAAAAGAGGGAGAGGAAATAAGCAAGTTACGAGAAGAGGTAGAAGAAGAAGAGTGGGAAAGTCTCTGGGAGGAGGGTCTGGGTTCTGAAAGGGAGCGAGCGAGGGGTGGTAGGAGGGGGAAGAGGTACCTCCATAGAGGGGGCCAAGAAAGCGAGTGTGGGAAACGGGCTGCCAGGTCGTGTGCAGAAGAAGCTGATGGTAGATTCGGACGATCGCTGGATCGCAACAGTGAGGCGGGTCTTACAGTAGCCCAGCAAAGCAGGGGCTCCAAACGGGATTCACGGAGCGGTCTCAGTATGGAGTAGTGCCAGGACAACCACGCACTAGGAGTTCTTTTGCCACTGCCAGAGTCCGTGTCGACCTATCAGAAATTTTAGAAAATTCCTTTCTGACTAATGGCATAGTTGACTATACGCTTTTAGGTTAAACTTAACACGTCCATCAAGTACTGCGGTAATGCGTACTCTAAATAATACAAACAAAAACATACAGAAATACTTCCCCGACGCGCTATGTTACAGACAGGGAAGCTCTCTTTCCAAAGACACTTCTCTGGACCATCTGTCCCAAAGGGGCCAAAGCCGAATGAGCCACAGTGGCCATCACGCGCTAAAGTGCCATCCCGTCAACCCGGTTCAACCGGGGTCTTTTCGCTTTGACTTGGCATACAGAGAAGACATCCACGCTATCACCAGCGCCTTCTGTACCCACAGTCGCACATATCATCAGAGACATCATCATCAAACCCGTCTTCCATACCTTGGCGCTATTATTGTGGCCACAAAGTTACGTCCTTGATCTGTTCTGTACCCCTCTGAATGTAGTAGAAACTACCTAGCTCAAAAGTCGAACAGCGCACAGTGTTGGGCAGCTGCATTAACATGAACTTGGTATTGACTGTTTGCGAATTGGTGGAGTTGCAAGTATGACCAGTAGCATTCTCCTTATCTAATAACAATTCTTTTCCCTTTCCAAGGATCCGATTGGTATAACGTAGATAATGGTGCATATCTGACAATGGGTGGATATATCATCCCTGCCCAGCCCCTTTCCTGATGATACCTTGACTTGTTTCTGCGAATGCAAGATCTATCTATCTACTAAATATTGATCTGTTGCTGCACTGTGGACTAAATCGATCTAGCTGCTTCATTTCGGTCCATGGAGAAGAATGATCAATCCCCTTCATCGAAAGAGTCTGACCGCAATGTGGGCTGTTTTGTTGGTATGATGGGTACAGGTGGGGTACAAACTGCTTCATAGAACCATACTCCGAAATCTCCTCCGATTTGTATTGCTGTGTACTTCTCTGTCTACCGGGAACCTATCCCTATCATCATCCCTCTCTTGATAAAATGATCCCGTTGATCGTGGCCAGGGACTGATAAGAGAACCTGACTTTTCAACAACTTCTTATTCCATAATGCTTCATGGAGTTGATTGGGGCCTACTGCCTCCATCATCAAGTGTCGTAAATGTGGAGTAGATAACTAGTAAGCGAGACTACTCTAGCCTCCGTAAGAACCTAGGCATCTAGGCAGTAATCACACGCACCTTAACCCCTCCAGACAACAAAACCGGAAGCCGAAGGCACCCCCTCGTCAAGCTCCCCCCCTTGGCCCCTCCAAGACCTACCAAGGATTCCTCAGCGACCATCAAAATGCCACCACCACAAAAGCAAAGCAACTGGTCTCACATCTCCCAATCAGTAGTATTCATAGTCTAATCCTTTCATTTCCACCAGAATTCCTTCCAGACAAGCTAAAGTTCTAACAATGTTACTGGCTGTCGCTGCGCACTCATATTTAATTATTTCTATACTATTATTATTATTATTATTATCAACATTATTACTTTGGACTATCACTTCATTATTCGCAATCGCGGATTAAAGGGGGAAACAGACACACCCCTCCAAAATCCCGGCACCCACTTATCAAGTGATTACCCCTCGGTCCCCTCCTGTCCTCATCTTCCCCTCTGTCAAGATAGGTCTTGGGGGAGAGATGTATGCTTATTGTCTGACTTGCTCAACCCCTCCTTTGCAACCACGGTTACGACGTGTAACCAACCTCAAGTGATCAAAGACATCCGATTCAGACATTCGGTACTTGAAAATCACCATTCAAGAATTAGGTATCTTTCTCCTTGTCCACTGACTGCGCCTTTTACCAACTTTGATGCACTAGTGGCTTTTGCTAAGGTAGTGTTCAATAAATAAATGATTCTTGTCTGTTGATCGTCGTTTGATCGAGCCTACTGTTGTTCGAGACCCGGTGGTCTGTCACTATGACGAAGGCTAGACATCGATCACAGTAGAGAGGTACTCATTCATGATTCTCAGGAACAGATATCACAGTACTATATGTACTATTATCCCACCGTGCGCATGTCTGTCATATTATTTCAAAGGATATAGAGAATCGAGTATTTTGGTTGAAGTCGCCCATGACAATAAGCCGTGTCATCAACCCGCCGTTGATAATTAATCTCCTAGAAGAGAAGTTGACACATAGATCTGCTTCGCTCAAATGGGAACTCGTGGCTGAAAGATTGTATCTTCATGATAGATACAGCTCACACAAGGTATCCTCTACCCCCATAACCTTGACAAGTTCCAAGAAGTGCTGTGTCGTACAGATCCTCCATGGCGACTCATTTGGGCGCTGTTCAATGGTCACCTGCCCCAACGCTCGATAGACAGCGAACCAAATTGCAGCATAAAACTGGACGAATATAGAACAAACCACATCAGGCTGGTGAGATCATGGCAGGCATGCAAATATACCTTACAAATTCAAAAATAGGGCCTCTCTTTATGATGGAGACTTAAATAGTTAAAGACCCATTTGGATGCAAGTCTCCATCATCACTACATATACTATTTATTGTTTAATTCTGGTGATTGCTGCCCCCAAGCCCAAGATGCAGCAACTCCCTAATTTTGTACGTTGTCTTATCATCCTTGACCTCTGCATAAGTGGCATGGGGCGGCATGGATCTTCGAAAACTGTGGCTGCCTGCACTTTCCAGCCTCACTCGGAGACGCGCTCTCATTCCGGTTCCACATCCAGAAATGAGGCGCCCTAGCGATACATACGGCGTACCCCCATGTGTAAAGACATTACGAAGCAGAAAACGGCCTATTATTTTGTTTCCATGTTTGACGTCGTAGTCGCATATCTTCAGTAAGTTCAGTTTGCCCCTCTGTCTGCCCCTCCATAGAGGGCTATGGCTATACCCCGCATGATCCTTTGGCATCCGCCGGGTTCTCAGGTTGGAACCATGGATACAACGATGGACAGCTGGAGCTGTTTGGAATTGGGTCTCGCGAGCAGAAGACTAATCATGTGACTTCCTAGGTCAATAACACCATGTGGTTATTGGTGCTACTGCACGCATGTCACAAGCAAGTCAGAGACAACCCTCAGAGATGGAAGGGATTCCCGTAAAATCCCGAAGATTCATGGTGGGCCTCTGTCTTAATCACGAATACGGAGTAGAGAGGTAGACTACGTACTGCGTCAATGCCTGGAGTTACCAGGGTAACTCACATGACCCGCTCGATAATCTATTACCCTACTGGGAAAATACGCGATTACTTACTCCATATCTTGCTGGCTGGGTCTCAGATCTCAATGCGCGTCTTTCGATCCTGGTAATATCAACTATAGACACAGTTTGAAGGGTTTAAGAAAAATGCACAGATCATTATAAGCGAGACCATCTAATCTGAAATTACTATTATGCAATTATGCAGCATACTTCCACCTCAACAGGACTTCGGACTGTCGTACTGCGCGTCATCCTGTCCTTCGCGATCCTTATGCTGCAGGAAACCATCTTTTTCATTCACACCGCCCTCATTTTGTCTGGCCAGGCAAGTTACAAGAGAGCGGTGAGCCGCAGAGCTTACGCTTTTCAGTAAGACACATGGGAGGAGAGACGGCCTGGCAGGAGAAACCGGACTTTACTCTCTCATTCGTAGCTCGCAGTTGTAGTTGGCTGAGATCTTTCCGATCCACTGTGCACCGCCATGCAGCGGTCCGTTCCATATCAACATCCTATCAGTGGTGAGTCCGCTCTTCAGGAGACAGGTGATGACTTCAACGGATCCAGCGCTGCCCGCAGGTCGAAGAACTCTGTTCTGATTGTTAAGTCTACTGTCTAAGACTCTAACAGACTGCTTCATGAATGGCTTCCAGATGGCTCAGTTGACTCGAGTCCGGTGAAAACGTCTCAGTCTCAATTTGACTGAACCTTGCTGTTGGGAACAGATTTCAAGGACGAGGATAAAACACCTGCAGCCTGTAGGCGGATACCCCGCTAATCGTTCCAAACGACTCTAACATCTGAAACAGCAGTCCAATAGGTGCTGTGTAAACTATGAACACTTTTTCTTCAACATATATGACAAATTGGATAGATCTTTGAAAGGGCTGCTTCAAACTCCCAATCTATAGAATTTCTGGGTGGTATGCCCCTTCATCGTTAATAATAATGATAGCGGTGGCTGATCTATCTACCGCATCATTCAATAACCTACTACGCGTGTCTGCTGACTACCAGTACTTATGATCCCACTATTGTTCTCCACTAAGTACCGTTGCAGGAAGCGAGGAACAGCTTCCCCGGGGCCCATTTCCCAAGCTAAAGGTAGTGGCTTCGGTAGCGTCGTTAGTCGTCTTGGCTGACTAGATATGTCCCGACCCTGCGTACCGCGTTGTTCTGCTGTCCAGTGTACCGCTACTTTGACTTCTGTCGGGAACTTCCCAAAATAGCCATTACTTTAAAGTCGGTGAAGCCCGATAGGAACAAAGTTGGAGATGAACAACTGTCGTATCGCTATTCGTTTCGATTGCTTCTACTCTGTCCAGTTTGGGTCGTTAGATGGCTGGTAGACGACAGCGAAATGCATAGTTTCCACCGCCCAGTTTCGCTTACAACTGGCCGAGTTCGACTAGATCAAACTGGTAGATAGACTTTCCAGTTTGCACTTCCTTAGACAGTCATACGAAGACAATGATGATAATCTCATGTTCTAGACCGTTCTTCTCTCTTCATGCCTTTTGCTTCTTTCCTGAATTTCTGCTTTGCTAGAGGCGGATGGATCTCCATTGTGTGCTCTCGCTAAACGAGGGCTCGAGTATGGCAGTTCTTCAGGATTAGCGAATGAACTCGTTCTGATGCTCAACATGATTGCGCTGTGTGATATGACTCGCTTATCATTTTATGGGGCTGCGAGGCTCGTTATGGAGCAGGTTGTCCTAGACTCATTATGGCCTTCAGGGAGAGACCGACTTAACCATTACTTACTGCTGGTATTGTGATTTGTTCCAACTCAAGGTCCATCAAAGAACTACAGAATCATGTCTAGTTCCATTCAGCCCGCCCGTGCTTGGTACAAGCCCTTACTGTTGATATCTAAGGTACCGTAGAGGGGGTTTGTTCCATGGTACTCTTCCGTAGCGGGTGTCTAAACCGCAACTGTCAACTGGATGCGGTCAATGATATCTAGACAACATGTCGCCTCCATCAGACTTCTACAGTCTTTTTGATGTCGCATTGTAGGATTTGTCTAGAAGTGGCATACAGAGATTCAGGCTACCTATGCTTAAAGCAGTCACAAGGCATACTCTGTTTTGTATTTGGATAGGTCGAGTACCGCTCAGTAGTAGATACAGATACTACTGCTGCAACGATATATTCACAAATCCCTCGAAACTAAATCGCAGTCTTTGTCCAGTAACATGCTTACGCTGATCTAGACTATCCTCCATAATCGCCATGTAGGCATGCACTACCCAGAACTCAAACAGGCGGTGTCGCATATGAACAGTACCTGCACCTGCAACTAGACGCAGAATGCCCAGATCGGCCTACAGAGGCATTTGTTGGGATTCTGATGAGTGGTCACCGCCTCTTTTGTCCCTGAGTATGTAAGTGAGAGGCTTGTAGCTCAGCCGCTCAACCGCATAAATAGGAGATCATTGTAGACGCAGAAATCAACTAACATCTGACATCGATGTAAGGTTCTTACCTGCCTATTCTGTCCATGCTTGCGTCGAGATCTGACCGATGATGTATTCCAGCAACATGCACACCTTGCGTACCTCCAGACGGAACGGTACATATCGTCTTCTGTATTCTTCTAGAAATGGAAGAAAAACCGAGGACAGAAGTACGAATACAGAATACGGTCACTGAGGACCATCGTAGGCTCTGGTTGGCTAGCTAGCACTTCATCCCCGGACACTGTAAAACCCCAGCACCAAGAAGCCGGATCCCTTTAATCAAAAATCCAAGACGATGAAAAGCATGGAAGGATAAAAAACCCTCCACCACTCCACTGCAACATATCTGATTGGATTCAAGAAACCTTCTGGAAGACTCAAGAAGCCAGGTCTCAGGTCTGACTCTGCGACATCAAGCGTGGCTTACCGGATGAGCATCCGCTTCCCGCTGACCCAGCTGGTTGGATGAGTACGAAAAAGGGGGAGGGGCAGAAGTCAATACAGGATGGCCTGGCTAAGCTACTAGTCTAGTTCTTTAGACTACATGTTGCTTTTTTTCGCGGTCCAAAACTCTGGGCTTCTGGACTCGTCAGTGGCCCGCCGGTTTGACTTTTATTACGAACGGCAGTACGGAGTACGGAGTATCCATCCAGACCAGACGACGAGGGATTCTGCATCGACAGATTCGACAGTCTATCATCAAGAAGAAACGAATTAGTGGGCGGCTTGCGCAAAGCACAAACTTTGAGAGCCACAAATGGGAACCCGGGGGATTGGTCCGATTGCAAGATGCAGCAGGGGAGCGGGATGCTTGCATTATGATTTGCCTTCCTTGCTTTCCATGTTCTTGTTTCGGTCTGGTTTTTGCCATTTTTGACACGGTATAGATCCAAAGGATCGATCTGTACTTCCTCGCAATGAGACCCAAAGGAGGATAAAACCTACTTCCATGCTAGCCCGTGTTTCTGCGTCAATAGATAGAAACATTATAGTTAGCGGACTTTACTTGCAGACCGTCGGTCTACTCCTAATTTACAGTATTGATTGTGATGGGAAACCCTCCAATTGCAACTTGGTCAAGAAGATAATATTGCATTGAATCATTGCATGAGAAGTCGATGTAGAAAGCCATGGCCATATGAGAAGGCCTCCTATTCTAGATAGACGACTTAGTGTAAGTGAAGCACTCCACATGCTAGTTTTTACCCTCTTGCGCTACCCTGCGGGTCATGACGCTGTCATTCGACATACTGTATTGAAGGGGAGTATGGAAGTAGTCAATCTTCAGAAGTATTGAATTGCACAGCAACCTTTCAAACTGAGAGCAGATATCATGCCGGTTGATTGAACTACATCGTAGGGGTTGATATGAAGATTGACCTGGACGAAGTCTTCGGTCATAGATGCGTCGATATCGTGGTATCCATCCTCTTGAGCGAAGGTAGTCATCAGTGTGAATAAATTGTCTCGGTACGTCGTTGATGCTGCAGAAAAAGCTCCTCAAGCTTGAGGGTCCTCAATCTCTAACTTACCTAGCAGTTTCGTCCATGGCTCTCGTCCTGCCAGGCTCGCAGAGCATTAGCAATCCGCCAGAGGTCCGGCCGAGTGAACACTTGGTTGTAATGCGGGGGGCGCGGATTTCTCGTACAAGAACAGATATTTATGATGGCGAGATCTCTATATCCGTGTAGATTTCCTTTGGCAGCATCAACCGCGCCCTGATATGGTGCCTGCCCAGAGATGACTTATGGTTCAGTAGCTCTTGTTCTGAGCAATGTGGGTGTGTTGCTCATATCGGCTTTTCTGTTATTAAGAAAGTGCTTGCTTTTCATTGTGAGCGAGCGGTTTATGACCGGGAGAGTGCTATTGACTGAAGGTGATGCGATCCAGAGCTGTTTCTATGCCAGCATGCACTCTAAGAGCTGCGACTGTCCAAGGTTGCTGTATGCATATAGCTCTAGAATTGTTGACTGATACTGATTGATAGAGGGATGACTTATTAGGGTTAAATATAAGGGGGTGGATGCAGCAAGAAGTAGAGGGCTCACACCATTAGCTGGATAAGGAGAGAGAAATATATTTCAAAATCCGATGGATCTCAAGATCACTCCAACAAACAAAGCTTGACGTTAAGCTACGATGTATTTCCAGACTGCAAACTCGGACACTAAAACTTGCAAGGCTCTTTTTATCCTATTCTAATTGAACGTTTGATGGATATGGGACTGGACCTGTCTGGAATTCAGCTCCGCTGGCAGCCGTCTGTCATGGCGAGTCCGGTCACACGAAGCATCTGATCATGGTATCCCTTAGAACAGTAAAATAGGGGATGAAGTCACGACCGTCCAAGTGCTATGCTTGATAATGTCAGTGTTATTTCTAGGTGAGAAGCCTGGCTGTTCCTTGCTGGTCCTTGGTCTTTTCTCAGTCGCTTCCGCCGTATGTCTGACAAGATCCTCGATGGGACGCTCCCCCGAAATTATGGTCGAAGTGACTGGCAACGAGATACATTAAGAGGAGCATCAGACCGAGGCAACACTGCGTCGGCAGCCTGTGCTTTATCGGAACCGAAATCATCCATACCTCTGCCCGAGGGCGCTGTCAGATCTGAGGGAAGGTAACAAGGCACTCATTCTGGAAGGGTTGTACAAGGCAGCCTGCGCCAATTCTGCGGTGTCACTAGGAACATCGAGTCCAAAATCAGTCTACTGAGGAGTGTAGTGGAATCGTCACTCGAGCGAAGAGCCTGCAAACGGTTTAAAGGATCTGGATGTCCAAGCTTTACCTGACGTCTCGAGGTCAGTGCACCAAAAATGAAGTCTAAATCATAGATATCGTAAAGTCTCGTACAGCAGTACAGTGCGCCTGGAAGCATCGCGGTTGCCACATATTTCATAAATGAAGTAGAATTTTACCGTCGGGTAGCTCAATTCACAGCCTTTATCAAGCCGACCATCATGGCAAGTAACGGCGAGCGCCGCAGGCCAAGAAGCTGTCAGCATGGCCCGCGGGTAGTCTGGCTCTCTCAAGTGACATGATCAGTCGCGCACATTGACCGGGGTCCTTGCTACTTCTGGGTTTCGAGGCGAGGAAAGAACTTGAAGCCAGGTGTTTCAAGATAATAGATGCATATTATTGCTTACCCTACAGGAATTCTTGGTTCTATTATTTGACGGGCCGGCCCGACCTCTTCTTCCCTGTGCTTCTCCTTTCCTAAATCCATCCCTGGTCAGGTTCGTAGTTCTTGTGGGATTGAAAGCATAGATAGGCTGAATGTAGGTGTTGGGGAGTCAGTGAACTGCCGTTTACACCCCTGACAGTATGGGGTAGATAATCTGGGGAACATTTTTGGAGTCGGTCCCACCACGATGTCACTGAAGAGACGAACGGGAGTTCGAACAACATATCCGGTTTTTTCATGTGCATTTAGGCTCGTCCTGTTTCACGATGACAGTTGTCGGTTCGTCGCTTCACTTGACTCGATTTTTAGCATAGATCACAAGCATACGTAAACGACGCCGAGGACCAAGGAACAGCGGGAGACAAGACCGTCAACGACAAGCGATGATCAAGAGCAGCATTTATCCGAACATTAGACAGCTAAGGGGATGCGCCTTTTTGGTTCATTGGATGCTTCATGCGACCTACCGTCACTGTCCAACCATCAGAGAGCCGGTCCACCGAAAGTCTATCAAAACGCGTTTCAATAGGCAAACAGACGGGAATCATTCGGAAAGTTCGCGTATCCCCCGGATCGACTCATCCATCTGCGATAGTTTACAGCTCTATACGCTTGAGACACATCTGTAGTTTGTACGAAGGTGTGCCGATTGCCGTGGTCATTGATGGGACATCGGGGGGCCATGCTCAGAAGGGTATTCGTGCGTACGGAGGATTCCGTATCCGTACATTAGGTAGCTCCGTGTCAGCAGATGGTGCTCGAGATTCGAGGATCATCTTGATGATTATGATGATGATGATGACGAGCATTAGTACTGTATCAAGAAACGTATCATTAAAGCCTTGGAAAGTTGCAATAACATGAAATATTATCTCATTGCGACGCGATCAAACTGCCATCCAGGTTGCCAATATAGATGCTTTCTCCACTATCACGGGTACGTTCCTCCAATGCGCGATTTACAATACGGAAACAATACCGGTCCATACAATGGTCGAGACTCGAGAGTCAGTCGAGTGTATGGTCGAGACTCGAGAGTCAGTCGAGACGCTGATTCCATCAATCTCTGGACCCAGAAAGGGCCCGCACCTCCATAGCCTGACTCGGAGAGGGGCTTCCTAGGCTCTAAAGACCGCTTACTCATTAGATTCGAGCCTAATCTATCTCGTAGCGTGCCCCGACAACTCCCAAATAACATCCAGGTCAGCCCCATTAGGGCAAAGGGGAGGCACTTACCGAGGAACCGTCCGTACAAAACGCTCAAAACGACGATAACTAAATACAGTTTACTTCCTATTGCAAATACCATGCTTAGAGGTCTGTCTAGTAGTCAATGGGGATCGGTGAGCATATGTACTCTTCTTCTGACCTTGGGAGTGGCCAGTGCACTGGGTGGTTCAGGTGGTGCCATTTTGGTATCTTACACGACGAAATTCCATGACGGTATCAAAAGCAAATCACCAAGGTACCTTAGCATTTTTAAGGATAGACAGGTACCTATGATTTGAAGCATACCTAGGTTGCTCATTCAAGATGTGGATGCATTAAAGTCGTTCTCATCAATAATACCATTCATTCTTATGAATATTGGCATCAGTCATGCGCTATGAAGTTGAGAAACAGGCTGGGATACTCAAGCCATCTGCATTGTTCTGGTCCCATATGATAATTTTGGTATCTGAGCAGTACGGTACTGTAACGTGGCACTCAACTGAGTCTACCTTATCCACTCATAAGGTAGGTAGGGAGAGGTAGCTTTTCCCCCTCTCCTGCCTCTTACCCACCCGAGGCCACCACCACTTATCAGAGGTGCTCTTCTGGGAAACTCTCCTCCTTTTCGACGGATCAATCTGACTGTCTGACTGTTTTCTTCCTCTTTTCTCAACTTTCCTGGAGAGAGGAAAATGAAACACTTCCATCAATCCTTTTGATCGGCTGACGCTCTCAAGTGCATTCACTCTTTATTGAGTCCTTTCGTATTGGTCTATCTTAGTGACTCTTGCCACCAATAATTGAATCTCACCCTGCCACCATCTCCAACCCACCACAGTCCGTCTCCCGTTTACCGCCCCTCTCCTTACCACCACCCACAACCACCGCTCGCTACTATCGAATCTGTCGGATACCTGCACTGTCTAGTCATGAGCAACGCCTTTGTTTGAGCTCGCCAGCATTAATCGCAGGGCGACGCAGCCGTCCGATGTTCATATTTTTTTACTTTCTTGTAGATTCTTCAATTGCATCGAAACTCGATGTACGAAACCCGGGTGACAGAGCCGTTGGCTGTCGACACCAGATCTGCACTGGCGACCAAAACCCAGACTTTCGCTACTACTTTTGAGTTCACCGACGAGCAAGTGTCCACTCCTACATCAGGTCCTCGAAGTCGCAGCCGTGGAAACAGTATCTCCGTGCAGCAGAAGGGGTCGCCGGAGCGACACAGATCCCCCATGAAATCCACCGGCGATGGGCGCTACACGCCCAGCCCGGAGCCGGCGCCAGCACTATTCGTGCGGGCCATGTATGATTACGATGCCGATGACCACACTAGTCTCAGTTTTCGCAGAGGTGATATCATACAGGTTCTCAATCAATTAGAGACTGGCTGGTGGGATGGCGTCATCAACAACAGCATCCGGGGCTGGTTCCCCAGTAACTACTGCGCTATTATAACCGATCCAAGCGAATTAGAAGATCAGGTGGTGCATGCTCGCGACGAAGACGAGATTAGCGCGGAATCGGCTGCCGGCGAAGACGAATATGAGGAAGAGCACGAGCACGATGAAGATGAGGTTGACTCCGCAGGAAACCCGCGCGATTCCCAACCACTACTTCCTATCGAAGGTGTAGCAGCCCCCAAGGAGCAGGAAGAAGCCGCCTTCTGGATCCCGCAAGCGACCCCGGATGGCCGTTTATTCTACTTCAACACTCTCACCGGCTACAGCACCATGGAATTGCCGTTTGAGAATCCCTCTGCGAACGAAACTGGACCCTTTGACCGGAACAACTTTTTCGTGCCGGATCAGACTCGACCACCACCCGAATTGATGGCTCGCGGTTTCGAGCGCGACGAGGATGATTATGATGGCTCGGCATCTGAGGCGGAGGGAGAGTCTCTAATGCTGGCCTCCCACGATTCCATGTCTCGTCGTCGTCGCTCATATATTGATGGTGTATCTCCTGCTACTTCCATGGACTCATTGCATCCGCCATCCGCCACTAAATCGATCAATGAAGGCAAGATCTCGCGCCAATCCAGTCGGGATCTGCAGAGGACAACCACCACCGGGAGCAATACGTCCGCGGCCATTCACATTCACAGACCGTCCGTCTCTTCCCAAGCTCCTTCCCGCTTCGTCGATGACGGCCTCACGGCTCCTGTCACTTGGCCGATGCTCGTTGACAATATGCGTCACGCTATCGAAGTGTATCGCCAGACACTACTGAATGGAGATCGCTCCGAGTATGTAAGGAAGGCGGAAGACATATCAGATCATCTTCGCATGCTTCTTGCTGCTGGCTCGGACACTACAGACAATCACTCTGGAAACCCGTCGATTATTTCGCAAAACAAGCCACTCTATCCCCACTTTAGAGAAATGATGTCTAAATTCTCGAAACTCGTTCTGTCGTCGCATGTTGCAGCTGCAGATTGGCCAGGGCCAGATTCTGTCAACAAGTGCTTGCAGGAGGCGGACGGCGTTATGCAAGGAGTCTACGGCTACGTCGAAGTTGCAAGACAACAGCGGGGTGAAACCATTCGCCGTATCGTTCCTGGGTTCGTCGTCGGAAGCTCTTCGGGAGGCGGCTGGCAAAACAATGGGGTATCTCTAGATGATTCGGGCCCGACATCCTTCCTGGAACAGGATGGTGCTGATTCTCGCGTCGAACCTTCGGTGCCTCTGGACTCTGCTCTCCTGGACCATATTGACATTCTCAGGAGGTCATTTGTTGGGACTATTCGGCGACTAGAGGAGCGAGTGACACTCAACGAGAAGAAGATTGTTACATTTGCGGAACAGCGCGAAATTAGTGATTCAGTTGCAGCAGCCGCAATCAAGGTCGTTGAACAATTCCGTCCTTGGATTTCTGCTGTTGAGTCCATCAATCTCGCACCGCTAGGAACAAGTTTCCAGAATCCTCAGCTGGTCGACTTCAGTCTACAGAAGCAGAGAGCCTACGATGCCATCGCCGATTTTGTCATTAGCTGCCAGGCAGTTTCCGCTCCCCTGGGTGATGAGTGGGCTGAGCTTCGCGGAGATTCTCTTGAAGACCGCCTGAATGCCGTGAGGAGTATCGCCAGGCAGCTGGAAAACTTTGTCTCTCAGATTGGCTTCTCTCTATCGCTTCTTCTCGAACAGATTCCCGAGCCCTCTTCTACCTTTAGGACTGAAAGCCGTCTGGAGGGCGACAAGGAAGCGTATAAGGGCATTCATAGTCGCGGTGATTCTCAGGCAAGGATTGCGACAGAGACGATCGGGATACCGTCCTCGTATTCCGTCGATCCCCCATCCGAAAAAGTTCGTCGCAACATGGATAAGGCCCAGAGGTTCTTCGGCCAAGCTCCACCAGCGGCTATTACTCGGGAACCTATTCGGGAGCCTGTCCGGGAACCGGAGGAGACGCCTTGGTTCTTGAAGATGGACCACGAAGGGGAAGTGTTCTACGACACCAAGGCTGATGTGCCCACCTTGAAATGTGGAACATTGGCGGGCTTGGTAGAGCACTTGACTCGCCATGATAAACTGGACGCCTCTTTCAATAACACTTTCCTCCTCACGTATCGATCCTTCACGACTGCGTCGGAGCTCTTCGAAATGCTCGCTGAGCGCTTCAACATTCAGCCTCCATTTGGACTGAATCCAGATGAAATGCAGATGTGGATAGACAGGAAGCAAAAGCCTATCCGATTCCGAGTTGTCAATATCCTCAAAAGCTGGTTTGAGCATTTCTGGATGGAGCCGAATGATGAGGCACATATGAATCTTTTGGCCCGCGTTCACGCCTTTACCAAGGATTCAATTGCGACGACGAAGACACCTGGCTCGCCTCAACTGATGGCAGTTATCGAGCAACGCCTAAAAGGTCAAGACACTACAGTAAAGCGCCTCGTCCCTACACAGGCGACCGCCGCTCCACCCCCCATCCTTCCTAAGAACATGAAGAAGCTCAAATTCCTGGATATTGATCCCACGGAATTCGCCAGGCAGCTTACCATTATCGAATCACGCCTCTACTCTAAAATCAGGCCCATTGAGTGTCTGAATAAGACTTGGCAGAAGAAGGTTGGCCCCGACGAACCGGAACCTGCTACGAATGTGAAGGCTCTGATTCTCCATTCAAATCAATTGACAAATTGGGTTGCGGAGATGATTCTCACGCAGTCCGATGTCAAGAAGCGAGTTGTCGTCATAAAGCATTTCGTGAACGTGGCAGATGTATGCTGATTGCCTTCTCCCATTCTCTCCTGCTTCGATTCATGCAGACCACTGACTTTCCGCACAGAGATGCCGCGCGCTCAACAATTACTCTACGCTCACATCCATTATCTCTGCTCTCGGGACGGCGCCGATTCATCGACTCGGTCGGACTTGGTCTCAAGTTAGTGGCCGTACGTCTGCCATTCTGGAGCAGATGCGCAGACTTATGGCCAGCACGAAGAACTTTGGCGAGTATCGGGAAACTTTGCATCTCGCAAACCCCCCTTGCATCCCTTTCTTTGGTACGAATAGCTCGAGTCCCTCATATTGTTACGCGCTTTGTAGTGACAAGTGGCTAAACTTCAATCAGGCGTTTACCTAACGGACCTGACGTTCATCGAAGACGGTATCCCATCTCTTACGCCCTCAGAGCTCATCAATTTCAACAAACGCGCCAAGACTGCGGAAGTCATTCGGGATATTCAACAATATCAAAATGTCCCGTATCTCCTTCAGCCAGTCCCGGAACTACAGGACTACATACTCAGTAATCTTCAAGCGGCAGGTGACGTCCACGACATGTACGACCGGAGTTTGGAGGTGGAGCCGAGAGAACGTGAGGACGAGAAAATAGCGAGGTATGCTGCTGCTGCAACGAGTAGAGACTTAAGAAGTCATAGTACTATGGCCATCGCGAGCATGGTTATCGCATCGCGATGATCAGGTCGGCTTGTCTTTCTTCTTGTTTTCTATCTCTTTTTCCTTTTTGTTTTCTGCACCTGCGGCGTTGAAATTCCCCAATGATACCCGCGATGGACATTTCGAGGATTTTCTTTTTTTCTCGTTTGCAAATTTTTCCTTTCCAAGGATTGGTTGATTGAAGACTAACTTTGGTTTCCTATTTATCCGTAGATTACTGTCGGAATCCGGCTTTCTATAGTCTGGCCGCTCCCACTACATCGTCGTGACTTGCTACCCTATTGGGTGTTCCATGTCAGCGTTGCATGTGCGTCGCGTGCCGTCTCTTAGCGTCACATGCTACAACAAACCGAGGAGTGCGCCACAGCGATCCAAGCGTCATGATTTGGTAGCGGCAGCAGCCTAAAGCCCCCGGATATTTGCTCGATAGCCAGTCAATTATCCTTTGCGTTGGTTGCTTACACCTGCTCCTTTCAACATGATCGCACTCTTGAAGTGAACATTACCCGATTGGCATTCCACTTCTTTGCGCCCTCCTGATTGACGGCTATGCCCTTCTGGCGTCCGCGATCGTCAGTTAGGTTCGGTACGGTTGCTCCACGTCGCGGCCATGTGACAGGAGCCGGCTCTCTTGCAGGACAGTAAACTGTGGCTTGCAGCCTTCATCCGGCGACATCCTCCGAGCCTGCGAAAGAGGAGTTGATGATACTTCCTCTTACTATCGCGTTTGAACAAACTCGCTGATAAAAGCTCGCCTGCGTGGAAGAGCTGAAGAATGAATGATCAACTCAAAGGGCCAACTAATGAAGGCCAGTCCGATGTCGGCGGCCGCATTGGCATGAAATAATGATATTCCCAACGCTCTTTTCGATCTCTATATACCTGACGTCTCTTTCCTATCTCACATCGGCAGCAGAGAACTTAATACCGTGGTATCGATCTTCTGTCTCGTGCGGCCCGGTTCTTCTACGAAACCATCTCCGACCATATTTCATTGCACCTATTCTGATTTCTCATTGTATATGTTGTGGAACATCATTGAGCGCTTGGCACCAACTGGCCCACTTTGTACAATGACCTTCACTATTTTCTTTGTATGAATTCTGGTGTATCTTTAGCTTATCTGGAGTCTGTGGTCTGCTCCTACACATATACTCTTTATAGTAAATTTGATGATCCTTCATGACACAGCTTCTGTTGTCGGCTCTTTACTCGACGGATAATGATTAATTTCTTGTCCTTGTTGTCTCTTCTATTGCAATCCTTTTCTACATGGATCGTCTTTACCGAAATACACAGAACACTAGGCCTGGATGACCAGAGGTGTTGTGAGCGGATATAAACCATAGTAACTCTTCTTGCATTGTGTCATTAAGATGAGGGTAACCAGACCCATCTCATATTGTGAAAAAGCCTTACGAGCCTGCTACAAGAGATCATGAGGCACCCGTTTGCGTCCCCTCTCCGATGCCCTGAAAGAGCTTCATCTTAACCTCAGCTGCCAAGAGACCTTTTACTTCCTCGGAGACAATCCGCTGTCCGTCCCGTACTACCTTCTCCAGCTGCTGATCTTTAGCTGTAGTGGTACCACCTCGTGACCCGCTGGATTCAATTCCCCGCGCGGCCCGCCGGACTTTCTGACTGAGATCCATCATCTGCTTACTGCCGTAATCCCTAGTTGTGAACAGGGGACTTTGACTCAGCGTAGCCACCCAGTATTTGTTCCAAAGCTGCGACAGAAGTTCCGTGTCGAGGCTGCTCTTGAAGAACGACACCTCAAGCGAGTAATACTGGTGCGCGTATGCGCCGAAATCCTCCGCCTTACTGAGGGGAATAGTCTGGTAATCTTCATCCTCGTTTCCTTCCTTTGGAGGGGTATAATCCTTGGGGAAAGTGCGGAAGGCCCCAATGTCAACCTTGCCGGCGGAGATGGTGCGTTCCGGGTCAATGACGACAGCAACAAACGGCCCGCCGAGCTGCTGCATGTCTTGCGTCGTGACATCGATCCCTGACAGCCAGCATCCATAGCCCGGATGACTGTGATACCAGCCCACTGCGTTCTCCATGCGGCCCGCATCACGGCAAGATTGCAGGTACGACACCATGTACTCGTTCGCTTCGTCCTGGGCGTTGACGCGGGTCTCGGTACCTTCGACGGGGAGGCGGAAGGCATCTGTTACGACGAACGTCTCGGGAAGAATATAGCCTTGCATCAGACCCATAACCTCGAGGGAGCCGCCTGAGCGAGCATGCATGGTCATTTTGATTAATGCTACGGCGGAGATGCGTATCGACTTGAAGTAGTGGGGGTCTTTGGCCCATGGCCGGGCGGCGCTCAGGGCCTTGTGTGTTTCCTCATCGTATCGATAGAGCGCGTCCCGCTGAGGGTCGATGAGGCTGATGGCGTTTTCGAGCTCTGATGGAGGGGCAGAAAGCCTCGGTGTCAGTAGCTCATCGGAAAGTGATGCCAAGTGGGTCATTGGAGTACGAACCCCAGGACTGCTGTGCAGCCTGCATGATGGATATGTTTGTTGTAGGATGCCGGTATACTTGATTGGGTACGAACGTACAGATTGTTGAAGCAATGGCACACAGAAACGGATTTGATCAAACGACCTTGTACCTCTATTAGATGATGAGCTCTAGAATCAAGCGGAGACAGCTCGATAATCGAGAGTGGAGAGGCGGTGAGGGGTGCAGTGGCAGAAACGGGCGGTGGACAGCTGAGTCAGCGGTTGCCTGAGCGACAGGACGCCATCAACAGCCGCGCCGGGCGAATCTTGATTGCGGCTGCATCTCATCTGCTGCACAACTGTAATCACAGGGTAAAGGCGTCAATATTATTGTTCCCTTTCTTCCTTGCCTCACTCCACTGCCCCATCTTTCAGCTATTTGCTTTTCCCTTCAATCTCTTTCTTTCCCCTGTCCTTGCATACACGCGCAACGATCGTGACGTACATAAAGCCCTGCGGGCACCCCCCCTTATTTCTCGCAGATGACATTCGGCCTCTGTTGATCTTATTCGCATGGTGGATCGCCGCCTGTCTTGGATTCTGCGCGTGATTATTTGCTGTCGCTACCTTCATAGGTCGAGGCGCTCTGTCGCCGGAGAATTTCAGAGCGCAGAACTCACATAGTGCGGTCTTGCCCTCATTTCACATAATCGATCAAGAGTGCCGCTATCTCAACCCCATATCTGGGACCCATAATCCCAATGACGGTCGACACGAGTTATTTGACCACCCAGGTCAACAATATAGTTACGCAGCTGCATGGCATATTCGATGATATTGGAGTTCCGAGCCATGAGCGCGAAACACGAGAGGCGGAGGTATGGTGTCTCATCCTTGCGCTCATTGTCTTGAAAGGCGAATGCTTATTGATTGAACCGCGTAGCTCTTCAGTGCTCTGTCTGAGACTCTGAATAACCATCTGAAGATTGTGGACGAGTAAGTGGCACCGGGGTTGATCGCGCTTTTCTCGCTAATAGCATTCTGCAGTGAGAGAACCAGCATGACAGAGGAGGCGGAACGACTTATTACTGCCATTCAACAAATGGAGGAATCTCTAGTGGATGAGAAAGCCAATGGACAGTATCAGCTCAATCATGACGATCTGCGCGTCACATATCCCCTCAACCGCTGTCTCTCTTTTCTCCGCGAAAAACATGGAGCAATGAGCAAAATGCACCGGGAGCGCTTCGAACAGGTGAAGAGTAAGTGATGAATTTAAAATGAGCCAGTTTAGAAAAAACTCGCTAACAGGCAGTAGAACTCGTTGAAGCGCTCGAATCATACTCTTCCCATCTAGAGTCCTCTTTTGTGACCATCGAACTCCCTCCAACAGCACCTGGATCGTCCATTGCGCCGAGCTTTGACCTTTCCCCATCATATGTTACCGCGCTAGATAATGAATTTACGAGAGTCTATGAAGAATACCACCGTCGCCTTGAATTTGTCAAGACGACTTGCGAAGAGATTATTAAACTTTGGGCCGAACTTGGAACACCTCAGGTGCAGACGGATACCAATATCGTCAAGTATTACCGCGAGTCTCCTGAGCAGTTGGGCCTCCACGAGTCGGATTTGGCGAACTTGACGGCAAAGCGCGAGAAGTTGCTGGAAGAGAAGAGATCGCGCGAGCGCAAGTTGAAGGAGCTTCGAACCGCTGTGGAGTCGTTGTGGGAGCGCTTTGGAGTCGAGGAATGCGATAGAAAGGCCTTCCTCGCGGCCAATCGCGGGTGCGGATTGCGGACGATCAACGAATTTGAAGAGGAACTGGCACGTCTCAATGAACTTAAAAGACAGAATCTGCACCTTTTCGTGGAAGACGCGCGCTGCCGACTGCAGGAACTCTGGGATGGGCTCTACTTCTCCGAAGAAGAAATGCTTGACTTTACGCCCGCGTTTTCGGATGTCTACAGTGACGCGCTTCTCGAAGCACACGAGGCCGAAATTGCCCGGCTGGAGGCGCTGAAGGAGCAACGCGCCCCAACGCTGCAGCTGATTGAGAGGCATAAGAGTCTTCTTTCGGAGCGAGAAGCCCTGGCTGCATCGAGTCAAGATGCCTCACGTCTCATGGCGCGCGGAAACAAGGGAGAGAGGCGTGATCCTGGTAAGCTCTTGAGAGAGGAGAAGATGAGAAAGAGGATCGCCAAAGAGTTGCCCAAAGTCGAAGCAGACCTCCGAAAAGAGTTGGAAAGATGGGAGGAGGAGTATGGCAGGCCATTCCTTGTCCACGGCGAGAGATATCTTGACGAACTCACCCCAGTCGTTGCCAAACCTCCTCCACGCTCCAAGACACCCTCCGCTCCACCCTCTGCGAATTCAAAAGCAGGCTTTGGAAGGCCACAACCGCCTTCTCGTCCGGCAAGTGTCATGAGAGGGCCCCCTCCTCCTCGCTCCGCCACCAGAACGCCCACTGGAAACGGCCAGCCGAAATACAACACTATCGGCCCATCTAGGGCCGGCGCGAAATCGCCCTCGAAGATCCCAGCCCGGGTGCCCCTGAGTAACATGCCTTACGGGAACAATTCCGCTGGCCATCGCGCAGCACCAGGCTCTTACTCTTCCAGCACCATGGGCAAAATTCCAGCACCACGTGCTCCCCCACCTAGGATGCGTGCTTTGACGATTGATCCCAAAGAGGACAGAGGGCCCTATTCAATGGATCCTCCGAGATGTGCTAGCGCGATGTCTAATGCCTTCGTTCGGCCTGTCAGCCCGGAGGACGTTTATGACGATCGCAATCAGCGATCGTTCATGAGCTCCTCTGTTTTCTCGCAGCGATCTACCGGCTTCTCTCAGTGCTCTCAATCCTCGGCCTCGTCAATATCATCTGTACCGAATTTCCCACGACCAAATCCTTACTTGCAACATGCGCCTCCTCCACCGGCACCTAGACAGGTTTCAAACTCCTCAACCGTTGATACGGCCAACACAGGGTCTGAAAACTGGGAAACATTTGATGACGGGTCCGAGTCCGAAGCCGATGCTAGCGATGTCTACTATGCCAAACTTCGTGCTGCTCATAGCAAGCGATTCGCCCCTGAAGACAACGCATCTCTTGCGGGAAAAAAGGCCAAGGGTATCAGGAGCGTTAGCCCAGAGGAGCCGATTGATGACCATCATGGCCAGATAGTCAGAGTAGCTGGCAGTGATGCTGGTTGGACGGACGACATGGAGGCATACTAGAAGCTGGTACTGCTTGGCATTTACGATTCCGCGATGATTCAGGCTATCGTTGATACACCGCAAGTCAACCCTCTGATGCGCAGAGCAGCGTCCAACTCGCTTTTGACCTGCGGGTGACACCAAAGTCGCGCTAAAACCGCGTCTTTGACTCTCTACGCCAAAATTTGGATTATACCACGTTCGTGACGTTCTTCTTGATTTGATTCTCCAGGTCGTGGGCTCCTTCCCATAGCTCCTGCTGCAACCCTGTTATGCCCTCCGCCCAGGAGGTGATGTCTCGGTGGCGTTCCTTCCCGGCTCCCACTGTCGAAAGAGACAGACCGACGACTTTCGTGTACTATGCTTCGTTTGTGTTTGAATACTCGACCTTGAACTTCCCACCAGAAGGAAGTGCAAGGTCCTTGGCTGGCGCCAGTTCTTATGTTCGGCTTTCGCGCTTAATGTGCCTTTTGAATTCCCCGATCCTTGTGATCACATTCTGCTTCCATGCTCCTTGGTTTGGTTGGGTTTTGTGTCTTTTTCCTGGGATTTCTTCGGTATTGTACAAGTCGCATAGCATGCTATTTTCATGGATTATGATATCAGTGTAGCGCATTTTGTTAATATGCTTTTTAATGAGATATTTGTTTATTATTCGGACTAGTCTCAACTTGTAGTGAATGGTAAACGTAGAATACTTAGGCTTTACATGGCACCTAGTGGCTGAATAGAGATTCAACGGCGGATGCTTGCTGTATAATGTGCAGTATAGTACAGAATCCTGTGAGGTAAGATACACCGGTGTGAGCAAAAGGAATCGTTTACAAGACCCTTCTAGGACCGCGGAGCAAGAGAGCCCATCCAGGTTGTATCCTCACCCTGCTGCGACTGAGCTCTCTTTGGCGTGCGGACAGGCGACACCTCAGCCGTGAGCTCCCGTGCCTCTTGAAGCCTGCGAAGCGATTCCGCGCGGCCAAGGATCTCCATTGTCTCGGGGATTCCGGGGCCCGGGGCACCGGCCGACAAAGCCCAGCGCAGGTAATGGTACAACTCCTTCTTGAAGGCCTTGTCTGCGTTTACGCGGGACTTTTCCGCGTCTGCATCTGTGCTCTCGGGTGCGGTTTCTCCCGGAGAAGCGGAAGCGGGAGCGGGCAGGACGGCGGCCGAGCCGTCGTAGGAGGCGATGTTGGAGCGGTGGGTTTCGATGGTCCAGTGGGAGGCTGGAACGAGGGTGAGGGCTGCGGCGGCGGTGTGGAGGGCTGCGATGGGGATGGTGGTGCCGTCCTGGGTTGGGGTTGGCGTGTAGGGTGGTCGTGTGAGAGTGGTAGTGAAGAAGGTTGAGTTGCGCTGGACGAATTCCGAAGCGTTGGTGTAGGATTTTGCGTCGGCTTTGAGGAGTGGGGGGATGTATTCTGCCAGTGGACGAGAATCGAGAATAATAGCCCTGTGGGAGGGTGAGTTGGTGGTTCTTGGAGATGAGTTGGGATTATGCACGTACAGTTGGTCTGCTGGGTAGGTTTCTTCGACGGCCTGCGAGACCTTCGCGACCATCTCGTCGAAGACGGGGCCCCCGGTGGCGGCGAATCGCTGCGCGTGGGCCTTTTGGAGGAACCAGAGCTTTTCGAAGGCAACGACGGTGTTGCCGCGAGTGATTTTAAGGTTGAACTGGGGGTTTTGTGAGCAGAGCATGGTGGACGGGGATCTATGTCAACTCACTAGTTGCTCCAGTTCCTCAAGGCTGAAGACATCGGACTTTTGGGTGTGCGACCAGCCCAGAAGAGCCGCGAAGTTGATAAGTGTGGCTGCGAACACGCCTTGCTTATCCTTGAAGAAGCTGAGATCAATGTCTGCGTTTCGTTTGCTTAACTTCTGGCCGGATTTGTCTACGAGGAGGGGAACATGGCCGAAGCGCGGAGGTGTCCAGTTGAAGGCGTTATACAGCGCGACATGCATTGGTGTTGAGGGCATCCATTCCTGTACGAGTCAACATCTGCAGTCTGTTTTCCGGGTTTGTATACTCACGGTTCCCCTGATCACATGGGTGATCTTCATGCAATGATCGTCCACCACATTTGCCAGATGGTAGGTCGGGTGTCCGTCAGATTTGAGCAGAATAGGGTCATCGTAGACTCGCTCAATGAGATCCAGCTTGTTATTCGACCGATTCTGTCCGGTCTTGCCATACACCAGGTCATCGAACATGGGATAGCCCTCGACCTTCAAGCGCACGACATGCGCTTCGCCCTTTGCGGCTCGATCCTCTGATTCTTCGGCGGGGATGTCTGCACACTGCCTGTCGTAACCGGGAGGTAGTCCAGCCTGACTGCGATGTCTTGCGAGCGAGTCCAGCCGTTCTGCAGAGCAAAAACATCGGTATGCATGACCGTTTTTGACCAATTGGTTGGCATGTTCGCGGTACACGGCCGTCCGTTCGGACTGCAACCAACCATCTCAGCCCCCAGTCTCAAGCATTGGCTTTCCATATTCTTGTGCGCTTACCTGTCTGTATGGGCCGTATGGACCTCCGACCAGCGGACCTGTAGGAAATAACTCGCATCAGCATCCCCATTCCGTTTGAACTCCGCGCAAAACCACGCACCTTCATCCCATTGTAACCCAGCCCATTGTAAATCCTCGTATAAGCGTTGCTCCGCACCGGGTATTGTCCGTTTCTGTACCCTTCGTCAGCCCTGATTACAACGTTCCAACCTTCCGTGCTCGCTCCAGGGCCGAACCTGATCTGTATCCTCGATTCGCAGTAGGAACTGGCCCCCCGTCCGCTTCGCCAAGAGGTAGTTGAACAATGCGGTCCGCAAGGATCCAAGATGAAGGTATCCGGTCGGCGACGGTGCGAACCGTGTTCTGGCCGGTGCATCGGGGAGGTTCTTCCTGGACTTGTTGCCAGCGCGGGCTGGCGCAATAGAAGAATAGTTGGCTGCTCTGCATCGCGTGCAGATCCACGATCGACGGGCTAGGAGCCCTAGATGAGAGGGTCTCATGGTGCAGAAATGCTATCCGCGAAAGACGCGCAATAATTATGATTGCTGTTGTTGGGCTAAGTCCGAAATACGCGGATTGTCATTTGACCGCCGCAAAGCGCAGGGACGATAAATCGGAGATCTGCAAAGAAACACCGCCGACTGCGAAAAAAAGCGGGCTAAAATTTCTGGGGTTCCGCATCGTATCAATCACAATCAAACACAACACATTCCCCTCATCAGCAAATACCTTTACTCTCTTGCAGAGCGCCTGTCTTTTGCGCGATAAGCACCGTCAACCCACTGTTAGATTTCCCGGAGTGCTTGGAGGAAGGGACAGCCTTGCCCAGTATGCTTGTGTTGGACAGTCTCTCTATCGTTAACAATCGCTTACGCTTACCAGATGGCTGGTGTCGAGATCGACCTCTATGGTATTTCTCCTGCTCTCCTGCTCTCCTGCTCTTCATGATCTGAACAATAGCTGACTACAACGTACCCATGCAGAGGTCCTAGAGGTGTCTCGAAGCGCAACGAAAGACGAGATCCGGAAGGCTTATCGCAAGGTCGGAAACGCACACCGTCCTCATTCCAGCCGGGCATAGAACAAAAATTACTGACTCGATGATAAATGGACAGGCCGCGCTCGCGAGTCACCCCGATAAAGTCCCCGAGGCCGAACGAGAAGCCGCAGAGGTACGATTCAAGGCCGTCCAAGAAGCCTACGATATCCTTTACGATGAAGACAAAAGACATCTTTACGATACCCATGGCATGTCTGCTTTCAATGGGTCCGGTGAGCCCGGCATGGCAGGAGGTCCGGATCTAGACGACATTCTGGCGCAGATGTTCGGGATGGGTGGTGGGATGCCCGGCATGGGCGGCATGCCTGGCGGACGGCCTCCCAAGCCTCGACGGAGCCCGGACGAGAACACAAAATACGAAGTGCGGTTAGAGGACCTCTACAAGGGCAAGACGGTCAAGTTTGCTAGCACAAAAAATGTCATTTGCAGTCTGTGCCAGGGTAAAGGTGGCAAGGAAAGAGCGACAGCTAAGAAGTGCTCGACGTGTGATGGACAAGGTATGAGGCACAAGAGGTTACTTTTCTTGAACATCTTAGACTGATTTGGACTACAGGTTTCAAGCAAATCTTGACGCGGATGGGACAGTTCCTTACACCATCAACAGTGACCTGTTCGACCTGCAATGGACAGGGAGAATTCTTCAGTCCCAAGGACAAATGCAAGAAATGCAAAGGCAACAAGACCGTGGAGGAGAAGAAAATGCTGGAGATCTACATTCCCCGGGGAGCAAGGTGAGTCACACTTGCAATCTTATCTCTCGGATGACCCCTGGCTAATGTCCGCTTAGAGAAGGAGATAGAATCGTGCTGGAAGGCGAGGCGGACCAGGCACCCGGCCAGGAACCTGGCGACATAGTGTTCCACATCGTGGAAGAGGAACACCCAACCTTCCGACGAGCCGGTGCAGATCTCACAGCCACCATTGACGTCACACTGGCCGAAGCGCTGACCGGCTTCTCGCGCGTGGTTATCAAACATCTCGACGGCCGAGGCATCGAGATCACTCATCCCAAGTCTCCTGGGGAGGTATTATCACCCGGTCAGGTGCTGAAGGTACCCGGAGAAGGCATGCCGCTGAAGCGCAGCGACGCCCGGGGCGACCTGTACCTGGTTGTCAACATCAAGTTCCCCGACGCCAAGTGGAAGCCCAGTGCAGCCGTCCTGGAAAGACTCCGCGAGATGCTGCCCAAGCCGGAACCCTTGATCCAGGCCGACACCGTCGACGAAGTCGACTACGACCCTAAAGGAAACCTAGATGAGTTTGGGGCCCGCGATGGGCACGGTGGCTCCGCGTGGGAAGACGAGGACGACGACGGAGAGCCCGCGCAGTGTGCGCCTCAGTAGATCCTTTGTCGTATCGCTTCTCTGCTCTGTGCTTTTCTAGTAGATATGCTCGATCCAAGCTGAGTCGAGCCCCCTTCTCTGGCATCGCAGGCGTTCCGGAATTGATTTATTGGTCTGTTTTCATGGGAATACTACGATTGACCTTGTCGTTCCTGTCTATTCCAAGAATTTTTTGCTTCATCTACTAGAATCAAACCAAAAGGACAAGTTATGGACCTGCAATGGAGTTGCAAAGCCCTCAAAGGAGCAGGTTAGCAAAAATGACATGACCAGTTGTTGAGTCGCGTGCGCCGTGAAGCGTGGGGTAGACAATGTGGGATGCCACCGGAAGAGTGGGATGAGACATTTACAATATTGTAGACGCCAGAAAAGATGTGGGATATCGTCAATACTGCCTCAATTAGCAGTTCATTTCATTTGATTTCTTCTTTGCGTTTCTTTCATATTGTTTGGCAGGAAATCTAGAAGCAAAAAGCAATATCGGGTCACCTGTGTCGCAACAAACGGGCGCTTTGATTGGAATATATTGCTTTTCCTCAGTGAGAGGCTGCTACGGAGTACCAGGAATATGTATAAAAGACCGCATATCCGGCATCATCAGCATCATACTTTCTCTCTGCTTGATAATCTAGTGTCATCCCCATCGCCAGCATCTGCCCAATGCGACCCCCATGCCCCAGTTTCCGGTAGCGTGGGGTATCTGAACCGGCCGCATCCATTTTCCAGGGACATGCTGGAATTGATCCATCAGTCATACATCATTTGAATTGAGCCTCTGAGGACCTGATCCTGGCTACTCTTGCCATTTAAATAAACATTCATCTCCCCTGGTCCCTGTTCGGGCCCTCGATCTATTGATAACCATTGCATCAGCAATAAGGTGGATTCGGCACGCCGGTCGGAGCATCTCCGCTTTTTCGGCATTTCACCAATTAAGGTTTCCCTATCCCCATCGTACATATTCAGTGACATATTCATATTCTGGACCCAGGCTGGTGGTTGAGATCACCAAAGGCACTCGACAATGCCGTGCAACCCACAAGCCTCGGCCTCATGCGAAGGCTGCTCCTGCGATGCCGGTGCGAACCGCGCGCCGGTGAACATCGAAGATTGCGAGGCAGAACTGCTTGCTCTGCGGAGGCGCACTCTTGAGCTGGAGAAGTCGCTGGCGTCCATGACGACCGGCGCCGCGAAGGTGCCGAGAGCTGGCCGCAAGCTGCGGTCCTCCAGGTGGTTTAATTGCGAGAGCAACCCCGGCATGATGGCGCTCTATATCGAGCGGTATCTGAACTACGGGATGACCAAGGAGGAGCTCATGTCGGGAAAGCCGATTATCGGGATCGCGCAGTCCGGCTCGGATTTGGCGCCGTGCAATCGCCATCATCTTGAGCTGGTTAAACGGGTGCGCGAAGGCATCAGGACAGCTGGCGGGATCCCCTTTGAGTTTCCGACGCATCCGATACAGGAGAGCTCCAGGCGGCCCACTGCGGCTATCGATCGCAATCTGTCGTACTTGGGCTTGGTTGAGATTCTCCATGGGTATTTCCTGGATGGTGTTGTGCTACTGACTGGCTGCGATAAGACGACGCCGGCGGCTCTAATGGCTGCCGCTACGGTTGTATGTGACCTTTGCTCGCAATTTTCTGGTGACGAACGGTTTCTGACACCTTCTACAGAACATTCCCGCAATATGTCTCAATGTCGGTCCCATGCTCAATGGCTATATGAAGAACGAGCTCGCCGGCTCAGGTATGGTGGTATGGAAAGGCAGAGAAAAGTATGCCGCCGGCGAGATCAGCAGAGAGGAGTTCATCGATTACGTGTCCCGAGGGTATGTCCCAACCTCACTCAGATGACTCACGTATTCTGACTCTTTGCAGAGCACCATCCGTAGGACACTGCAACACAATGGGAACCGCCTCGACCATGAACGCACTTGCCGAGGCCCTGGGGATGGCGTTGCCCGGATCCGCGGCCATTCCTGCCCCATACCGCGAACGAGGACAATGTGCCTATGATACAGGCTTACAGATCGTTGAGATGGTGCATGCCGATCGTAAACCTAGCGATATCATGACTCGTGAGGCCTTTGAAAATGCCATCGTCGTGAACACCGCCATCGGTGGCAGCACCAACGCTCCAATCCATATTGGTGCCATCGCAAAGCATATTGGTGTAGATCTTTCGCTAGATGACTGGGATCGACTGGGATTCCACATCCCTCTGTTGGTGAACATGCAGCCAGCAGGAGAGCTATTGGGCGAAGAATACTACCGCGCCGGCGGCTTGCCAGCTGTCATGGCCGAGCTGCTCGACGCGGGCAAACTACACGCCGACATCCTAACGTGCAATGGTCGCACCGTGAAGGAAAACGTCCAAGGAAAGCACACATGGGACCGCCGCATGATCAGAGCCTACGACGACCCACTCATGAAAGACGCCGGCTTCTTACACCTCCAAGGCACCCTGTTCAACTCTGCCATCATGAAAACATGCGTGATATCCACGGAGTTCAGACAGAAATTCCTCGAGAACCCGGACGATCCGAACGCGTTCGAAGGCGCGGTGATCGTCTTTGACGGGCCCGAGGATTACCACCATCGCCTCGAAGATCCCAATACACCTATCGACGATAGGACTATCCTCATCATGCGCGGTGCAGGACCCCTGGGATATCCGGGCGCGGCTGAAGTCGTCAATATGCATCCTCCTGGACGCCTTCTACGGCAGGGTGTCCATTCGCTTCCGTGTATCGGCGATGGTCGACAGTCTGGCACGTCTGGCTCGCCCTCGATTCTGAATGCCTCTCCTGAAGCCGCGGCTGGTGGCAATCTGGCTCTCCTTCGAGATGGAGACAGACTCCGTGTTGATCTTAACAAACGGCGCGTTGACATCCTTGTACCACCGGAGGCACTGGAGAAACGAAAGAAGGAGCTGGAGGCCAATGGCGGTTACGCAGTTCCTGAGAGCCAGACTCCCTGGCAGGATCTATTCAGGAGGGAAGCGACGCAACTGAGTGAGGGGATGGTTCTCCGCGAGGCAGTCAAGTATCAAAGAATAGCCCAGCGATTCGAGGAGCCCAGACACAATCACTGAGTGTGTTTCAATGTTTAGGGGATACCTCGTACGACTTCCTCACGAATATGAATTAGGGGGCGATGGATTTTTCCTCGTCATTTTACTTAATTCCGCGTTTTGATTATGCCCGAAACCATGAGTGCGGACACTCCATCGAGATCTAGGTCCCAACTTTTCGCACTTAATAGAGTAATGCAATCGTAGTCGTGCGCGAATTTTTCTCTCCGCCTTTCTTCCTATCGAGAGACTATGCCCGAGCCGCTTACTCTCCGTGCTTCGGAAAGCTCCGCTCCTTAAGACAGCCGAACGAGATGCTGCGTCTGTGCCGGAGGGTTTCTTTATCTGCTCGTTCCTGGCAAGAGTCAAGTGGTCACGGTTGATGTGCCGCCTAAATGAAGTCGTGCCTCCCTACGCAGACGAGGAAGGGGCCATTCCTTCAAATCCGCATGTTCGCAGGGGCAGACAGCAGCCGCACCGCTGGCATGATGTGCTGTACAAAGTTAAGATCTCATACCCGCCGGGACGTATAGCGTGTCGATACGCCGAGGCGACTTTGATAATGCGGTGATAGGACTTAGCATCACTGATCACGACCCGGGCTAATTCGCTGTCATCAATTCGTCCCAGAGTAGCCTAGGACTGTTGACGCTGAAGCTCAGATCTTGACCCTGCAGATCAGGTGGCAGGAAAGTACCCAGGAATTCAGGCATGATGAATGAGTCAGCTATGGTACGGTCAGTTCAATCTATTTAGGTGTGTCAATCGGAGACGCACGCTCATAGAAGCCATTGCTATCCGGTAGCCCCTTCTCCCCGCCAAAACTAATGCCGAAAAATGTGTCTTGCATCATTGGAGGATTCCTTTGAGCGCTTAGATCCCCAGCCTCTTTGCTGGCGTCTTCTTTAGGCCGACCACCCCCTTCCTGACCTTTTCCAGTTCTGGAAAGCACGATATTGATGGTTTCAGCGGCCTTCTTTGCTTCTTTAGAAGTCGAGGACCTGCGCATCCATATTGTCCTCGCTCTCTGCAGCGCACCGCGGATCTCATCTTCCCGCTGTAGTGTCTGCTCGTGATACAATAAGGAGCACAGGATCATGGTGGCCGTGAGAAATTGGTGGTTCATTATAGAGGTGACTCGCCAGCGCATCGTGTGAAGCTGGCCTCCGGGACAGGTTTCCTCGTCGAGTACGTGCTGAATCGCAAGAGATTCCAACGAAGCATCGAGACACGCCTTCCGGGAATACTCAAAAATATCATCGTTCTGAGATGGGGACCGCATGTAAAGAAATCGCCGATGCAGCATGACCTGTCCTTTGTAAAACATATGCCTGATGAACAGCCTGGCCAGAATGACCTGTGGAGAGTCCGTCACGCTAGCTGCCATGGGCTTCATCTGCAGGGGCGGCGGAATGCTCGCAGCCGCTTTATGTAAGAGGCTATCTACTCGCATCACTTCTGCGTAGCTGCAGGGCTGCACTGCGCTTGTGAGGTCCGCAATGATGCCCAGCGCCTTCAACATACGCCTGCGCGCGATGACACCCAGGGCCGTCGTGTGCTCAGTTTCGGGTCGCGGTTGAGGCAACTCTACGGTATGCTCGTCGAAATCTGCATCATTGAGATTCCGCGGTTCCGCAGTATCATACTGCCAGTCAGAGATCATTCGTGGCATGCCCATCTGGTTGGAGATGAGAATATCACTCATTAGCACTGTCGCCCATAGCCGCCGGCGCATCTCACCCCGGAAAGGCGAAATGCTGGCGAAGTGACTTGGGTCACGGTGGTAACCCATGCGCCGGGCGAGGTTGACTTCCAGGGCGAGCAGAAACCAGATGTCCTTGTCGGCGTCGGCACGGATGCAGAATTCAACATAGACATAATTGATGAGCGTTTCCAAGGCGTATGGCCCGCACTTTGTATATTCGCCCATGACTAGGCATTGCACAATTTTCTCGCGGTACAGATTCACCTGGAGGGACTGTTGCTCGGCCTCGGGCCCATCGGGCGTGTCAGAAGCTAGACATGCGAGAGAGATCATACCGAAAAGGAGTCCGACCCATATTATTGGGACATCGTACGGATCGGCCCAGAATGCCTCGTACTGTACCTGTCAGCATAGCATCGTTGTGGCTGGGGTGTAGAGCATGTTTACTCACCTCGCGCAGAAAACTCGGTCCGTGGACCGTGGCTGAACCGCGTCAGCGAAAATTGAGCAATTAGACATGGAAGCAGTGAATGGAAGTGTTCCTACAAGACGATACAAGATCCAAATAGTTGAAGTAGCGAGAGATGTAGCGATCGACAGCGTTTTTGGGAGGCACTGCTGCGAGTATTTCATCGCGTGACATCGCGCGGCGACATCCATACAGCAGGAATGCTTCATTGGACCGCAACCTTGCAAATGGTTCACTACTATGGCCAACCCCATGCTCAACCTCAACCCGGTCGGAACTCTGAGCTAGCCGCAGCTGTTCTTCGCGGTCCAGGTGGTCTTTCAGGTCGGCGATACCGTCCAGTATGGCAACCCAGTGTTCGCCCCCAACATAGCGAAGCTCTGAGTCACTAATACGCATGCTTCCACACTCAGATTGTCCATCAACTGGTGTATCTGTCGGCATAGTTTCGGCCTGAGTGATCCTTGCGGGCACTGGTGGCATACCCACCTCGGCAGACGAACTAGCATTGGGTCTCTCATTCGAGGACCTGGGCATCATGGACGTAACCAAGCGCTCCAACTGTACAAGCCGGTCATGCACAGTAGGCACAGCGGTTAAAGACGGCTTTGGCGAGCCCGTCGTTGGAAGATTTTCAGCGTATGTACATATTTGACCGCGAGCCGAGCAAAATGAGCAAGGTCTTTGACGGTCACATTTTGATCTGCGGAACATGAAAACTCAGCCTCACTTCATAGAATTAAACGAATAGAAATCACACAAGCCGCTTACTTTCGACGTCGACATGAGTTACAAGACAGCTGAGGCTTATTTCGACGTCGACTGGGATTTGGAAGCGGCCGTGACATAGCCAAATCGGTCTCTTGAGGTGTTCCAAATGACGATTCCAATGAGCAATGTCTTGAATTTGGCGTTGACATGGCTGTCCCGACTGTGATTGGGGTCATGTCGTTCCTGGTGGACATCATTGGCGCCAGCTACAGACAACTTGCATTGTCTAGGTACCCTTTTGCCACTCTGCAAGCCGATTTAGCATTTACGAAGCTTTAGCTGCTGTGTTATCAAAGATAATGCCATAAAGAGTATGATGATCCAACGGTTCTCCCGCCGCAAGGAGTGGATGTTGACAGATGACCGGGGAAGAGATGAGCAAGACTAACGAGAGTAACGGCGATCACGTGACAAGCCAAACAGGTGGAATACTCCTGTATCATGTCCATCTCCACACTGGCTAGCTAGACCGAGCATTGAACGCAGAAATCAAAATAAAGAGGCCAATCTGAATGGCTTTCGAGATAAATCACTATGTTACTACAATCATGGATCCCCCGATCCTCCGATCCGATCGTCCGACCATCCGACGCCCCACTGCGGATGATCGACACGTGTATATACAAATCTCCGGTGACACTATCATTCTATGATTCTATCTATACCATGACTGACCAAAGCTCCGATTCTCCTAATTGCCTCCGGTGTGGATACTGAGGCTGGATAGCATCACCCATTTCTAATCATGGGTCGTCATGCCAGCTGCCAATGAATTGGATCTCCTATCTCCGTCCCTACTCGCACTTTGTTTACATGGTCTTGGCAGTCTCTTAAATTCAGCAATGCCTCTGTCAACATGTTTTGCAGATAACTCAGTTGTTCATTCTTCTTCTTAGCAGGTCACTTCTATGCTTTGCAAGTGCTCTTAACACACATTGCGTCCAGACCTGTCGTTATGTCCAAGTCCGAGTGTAGCTGCGACATGGCTACGAACCAGCTAGAGAAAGGCATTGACAATGAGCTGGAGGAGGCCAATCTTGTCGACTGGGACGGTCCTAGCGATTCCACCAATCCCAAAAACTGGTCGAAGCGCAAGAAATGGACGCATATTGTCATCATCTCCCTCCTAGCACTTACCACGTAAGTCCTATCCCCCTAGCTGGTGAGGTGCTGTGTCTGAGTGTCCGCCTTGATGTAGGAATATGGCTCCGACAATGTGTGCACCTGGAATTAGTGGTATCTCTGCAGACTTGGGCATGACTTCCAGCGCCGTCAGCACCCTTGCCATCACTCTGTACGTCCTTGGATTGGCTATTGGGCCCATGTTCATGTCTCCCCTCAGCGAGGTGTACGGACGCGTGCCGGTATACCATGCTGCCAATATTATCTTCGTCGCCTTCATTATTGGTAATGCGCTGAGCCGGAATGTCGCTCAATTTCTGGTATTCCGATTCATATCAGGTTGTGCGGGCGGGACCCCAATGGCTCTAGGCGGAGGAACCATTGCAGACATCACCACTATCGAGCAAAGAGCGGTTGCGATGGCTTTGTTTAGCATGGGGCCACTTGCAGGACCGGTATGTGGTATCATTAATTCACCTTTCGACTTCCAAATAACCAGTCCGATCTCGTTCAGGTCCTTGGCCCTGTTATCGGAGGCTTCCTCGCTGCAAGCAAAGGCTGGCGCTGGACTTTCTGGTTGCTAGCCATCTTGGGAGGATTCTGTGGTATTTCGGCTTTTGTTGTCATGAGCGAAACACATCCCAAGGTCATCCTCGAGCGCAAAGCTGCCAGTCTGCGCGCTGACACCGGAAACCATCATCTCCGTTCCAAGCTTGCCGGAAATCCCCTCTCCCCGCGCCAGGTTCTCGTCCAGGTACTTATTCGACCTACTGTGCTCCTGTTTCGGTCGCCTATCCTCTTTGTCATATCCCTTTACGTGGCCTTGGTATTTGGAGTGATGTACCTGCTATTTACCACCTTCACCAGCGTATTCGAGGGCCAGTATGGATTCAGCACTTCCGTGTCCGGGCTGGTGTACCTTGGTCTGGGAGTCTCCCTTGTCGCCAGCATGCTCATATTCAACATCCTGAATAGTCACCTTCGTTCAGCGCAATCGAAGGCTGATGGGGTGCAACAGCACCGGCCCGAGAATCGGTTACTTCCTATGATCTGGTTCAGTCCGCTTGTTAGCCTCGGCCTTTTCATATACGGGTGGACTGCCTACTATAAGGTCCATTGGATGGTACCCATTGTCGGCACCGCTTTCATGGGCTTTGGAGCCTTTTTCGTCATGGTACGTAATCGACGGTTTTGTCCTATACATTGCAACCTTCTAATCCACACAGATGCCCGCGCAACTCTATCTGATCGACGTTTTTGGTTCCCAGGCTGCTGCCTCTGCGCTCGGTGCCAATAATCTCCTGCGTTACATTTTCAGTACCTTTCTGCCGCTGGCGGGGCCAGGCATGTACGACGCTTTGAACTACGGTTGGGGCAATACCTTGCTGGGATTCCTTGCTCTTGCGTTTGTCCCCGGACCTCTCCTTTTCTACCGATATGGCGAACGTCTTCGTGCTAGAACACCTCTCACGCTTTGAAAAGGTAAATTTGCCTGTCTGTACATTACCTCTGACTGAGCTAATAAATATATCTACAATCAAAAGAGTGCATGGGTTGACATGAGGGTACAGAACGGATGTGTCCATGCTGTGTCGACCCTCTGTGCTATCATCCCTACTAGCTAGAGACGGTTTGTCTGGACAGCTTTTTGGCTGAGTGGTTTGACGTATGATATTGTATATAAGTTCGAAAATGCTTTGCCTTTGTCTCCCCCTGGATGGATCTGCCAAACATAGCCAGAACTACCGTCCATTCTGAAACAGTAGACAACAGCATCTTGTTTCATTAGCTAGCTGCATCAGAGCAATAGTAGATCAAGGCCCGTATATAAGATCATGAATTTGCTCATTCTAAACTCCTGATGTGCTCTATAGTTCTCCTGAATAAACTCAATCCATTCTTCTACTTTCCTGCTCACACTGACTCGCTGCCTGCGCCATCAAGGCAGCACCAACACCGGACCCGTCCTTTGCAAGACCTATACGGATTCTTCGCTCACCAGCCTCTCCAATTTCTGGTACATCCCGCATTGCACCACGCATCTCGGCCTCGAAGCCAGGGTAGAATTCGATTAGCGAGCCGTCCGCTCCGATGTCGACGATGTCGACGATGTCGTCGTCGTCCATACAGGTCTGGAGGTCTGCATGCCATGGTAGCGGTTTACTGCTTGGTGAACTCATTCCCATGCAGCCCAAGAATCGGCGCCAGCGGGGAGTCACAAGCTGGGAGCGGTTGATCGTACCGACAGGGGCTGAGGTCGATTGTCTTGAGCGGTGGTATTGAATGTCAAGGCGCTCGCTTTGGATGATGATGGCTGCTAGAGAGGCGCCCGCTAGACGTGCTGCTCGTCGCGCAATAGACGTGGCCAGTAGTCGTATAGCCTGGACATCGACTTGGCTGACATTTTCCGCAGACAATGTGTCCTGGATAAATATCCTAGCGCCGTCGAAATCGTCGGGATCAATCAAGGCAAGCCCCGACAGAACGGGACAATCAACGCCGCCTAACTGGAAGACCTTTGAGGCCTTGTCGACCTTCATGTCAAACGCATCCGTCTGCAGCAGTTGAACAATCACCAGCCGGAGTAGCTCCCCAAGGTACAGGGCCGAAACCCTCTTTTCGAACATCTGCGAGCCTGGATCGACCGACGCTGCGTCGAGGGCGTCGTCGAAGGATGTCCGCGGTAAGACTTCCATCTTGTCGTCGAGACAGCCCCATTCCGTATTCATCACCATGATTTCATCCTCGCGTGCCTTGACACCCAGTCGACGCACATTAGACAGCTTCTCGACGTAAGCGGCGTTGGTTCCCGTCCCGAAGATGACCGCACCGAGGGTCGAAGCCTGCTGGCCGGAGCTGTAGGCTCTCGTCAGGAGCGTACCAACACTATCATTTGCCAGAACGGTCACCACAACCGGTAACCCCAGCACATCAATAGCCTCTTGCAACATGACGCAGGGATCTCGACCAACCGCATCGGGGATATCCCAGCCTTTGTCCCAGTGTATGAGACGCCCGCCAGCGAGGGACGTCTGCTCGCAGGTGAAACTGAACGTGAAACCTAGCCTGTACGGCGACGGACTGGCAGGGTCGAGATGCTCATCGAGAAATTCCGCTATCCGCTGCGCAAGGAAATCGAAAAGAGGCCGATAGCTGCAGTTAACCATGACAGTTGGCGGGACGCTGTGCTTGCTCTGCGTCACGGTAAAGGTAGAGTCGCCGTGCAAGTCGACAAGACATATCCTGCAATTGCTACCGCCGAGATCAACGGCCAGGAACCGCCCCTTTTCCTTGCCTGTGGGCACGCTTCGCACGTAGGAGGGTAACTGCCAGACCCGGTGATTGACGAGGCCGTCCTCTGGAGCTGTTAGCATCGTATACACCGGAAGGCTTTCAGTCATTCTCACTCAACTGGCGGACGAAATGGCTCGTCACTTGTTTGACGTGCTCAGTACTAAGGTCAAAATTGAGAGCAATCTGCTCTGCTTGAGCTAGCAGGTTAGGTTGCTGCTCAAGGTTGGCTTCAGCCATGGCCTACACGGGAACAGGGCTGTTGAAAGCGAGACAGCGACTCTCCGCGAGGCTCGCATGACGGGTTGAACAGACGATAATATCCATAGTACCAGCTACTGGAAATTCCCCCGGCAGACGGAGTATGATGAATGCGACAGTTGTGTCGTGTTGGTGGCTGTGGATACGGCAATCTTGACTTTTGGCGGACAGATCGCCGGAGATGACCGGTGCCCTTAGCCAAGGCAAGGCTCGATTTACTCACCGTTTCCGCCTTACGGAGGAGATTATTTCTATCTTCCCTGCGTCGATCGTGATTCTGATTAGTGGACTCGTCTAGTTGCGCCCCAGTACGACGTATCATGTATGAGGATCTCCACCCCTGAATTACACACTCCACGATCTCATTATTGACCCACGCATGCATTTTGGGAGTGTTGGAACAATCCATCCTATCCCTGTCCTTAAACTGATATACTACCCTGAGGCTCCCCAAGCATGCAACCACGCCTGCACTACGACGACGTCGCCTGGGAGAAAAGCGAAGCCGTCGCCGATGGATGGGTTCGCCAGTTTCTTGAACCCGACGTACTACGCCCAGTTGGTAATTTCTTGCTCAGACACCACCGTCCTGGCGATGCGGACGAATTCAGCTTTCTGGGGAAAGGCGCATACAACGTCTGTTTCCAGATGAAGTACAAGCATGCAAAAGCTGCCGTCATGCGCTTCCCCCAGCCAGGTGCCACCATGTTTCCTGAAGAGAAAGTCCGGAATGAAGTCGCTATTATGCGATACATCCACGATCAGACTTCCATCCCCGTTCCTTTTGTCCACTACTGGGGGATGAGGAAGGAGAGTCCGCTGGGATTAGGTCCGTTTATTATTATGGACTATATTGACCATGATACAAGCATGTATGATGCTCTTAACACGCCTGGGTGCCCAAAGGAAGACCGTGGAATTCTGGACCCGTATATCAGTGAGGCAAAATTAGAGGCTTTGGTACGGAGAGGCTGCAAGAATTTTGCTTCGGCTTTCTGAACCATCTCTGCCCCAGATAGGGTCACTAGACCAGGTGGACGATTTCACCTGGGAGGTGACACGTAGACCTTTATCAATGCCTATGAATGCTCTGGTTCAACTGGGATCCTTGCCCCAATCGAAATTGCCAACCGCGACATTCGACACCAAGTCCTCATACTTTGAAGCCCTAGCAGAGCTGCACATCGCTCACCTCATCAACCAGCGCAATGACGCAATCGACTCAGCCGAAGACTGTCGGCGCAAGCTTGTTGCTCGATATCTTTTGCGCAAACTCGCCAGAGAACATCGATTAACAGAGCGGTGGCATCCTTTGACAAAGGCACGTTCAAACTTTGGTGCGATGACTTGCGCCCAGCTAACATCCTCCTGAACGAAGAGCTGAGAATCGTCGGAGTTGTAGACTGGGAATTCGCGTATGCCGCCCCAGTCGAATTCTCCTTTGCGCCCCCGTGGTGGCTTTTGATTGAAAAACCTGATTACTGGCGCCAAGGTCTTGATGATTGGTGCAGCGAGTATGACCGGCGCCTTCAAACCTTTCTCGGCGCGATGAGGTACCAAGAGGACAAGGCAATTGAACAGGGCTGGCTAAAGAGTAGCCAGCGGCTTTCTGGTCCGATGCAAGAGAGCTGGGAGAGTGGAGACTTCTGGATTGCGTATGCGGCCAGGGATAACTTTGCCTTTGACTTGATATACTGGCACAAGATTGATCAGCGATTCTTTGGGCCGACCTCTTCTCCCATAGACGATGTTTGGAAGCAGAGACTTGATTTCTTGGAGCCGGAAGACAGAGCTGATATCGAAAGATTTGTGGCGATAAAGCTCGAAGAGATGAATACTCGGCCATTGGCTTGGGACCCGGACGATTACATCAAGGAGGTCGCAGAGAAAGTCCCTGAGGATAACGCAGCCAACGGAGATGAAAACGGTGCAACAGGATATGGAGCGGATGACGGTGATGTTGGCTTGGATAATCTGCCGGGATTGTCTCTCTGATGGGCCATGTTGCATTGGGTATCACAGTGAATCAAAGACCCAACCCACGGCATCAGTACCTATGGGTTCTCTCATTTCCGCAAGCTGCAGCAGCTTTTCCTGCTCCTGATCATGATCTTTCATGCATTGCAACATCTCTTCTTCCAAGAAGCGCACTGGACAGTCCACTGGTTGAGCCGGGCCCTTGCAAAGCCAGAAACCCAACTAGCAGAGGCTCTCGAGTCTCTTGACCGAAGTGAGCAAGAGCTGACTAAAGGGACGGTGCAAAGACGCCTTGTCCATTTCTACTATGCCGCACTCACCATGCGCCAGATGCCGGATCACTTTGACGCTCTGGGGGACGAGAATTCGATGCTCCGGACAAAGCTTTTCAACCGTGCGGGGGCTCCTTGGGAAGACGACTTTCAATCTCTGAGATATGCGATCATGCAAGTTTGCCAAAACTGGCTCATGAGTATTGGTAACGCGGGGTTCTGATATCAGATCACCCCAGTTTTGGGAGTGATCTGGTATACCAGCGCATAGGCATAGAGGTAGGACCACGGCATGGTTGCCAGTCAATGTCTCCTACGATGTCGTTGGAGGACTTGACCAATATATTATTCGGTGAAAAATCTGGACGAAGCACCGGCTGCGCCAGGATGATGATCTGACGGAACGTCCAGATAAGGCGCTAGCTTTAAGTAGTCGGAGAGGAGACGAGGGTGAAAGGCTGCCGACATTGCTATGAACTGACGCAGCTCCCATACGTAACGTTCGACGTGAAGCCGAGGTTTGCCATATTGTTGACAGAACGCTATTTCACGTTTTGCAGGAGCCGCCAAACACGCGAGATAGGTTTTCCCTGGTCTTTGATCAGTGTATTGTATGCCAGAATGTGCCAGGTACGATACATACAAGGGCCACGGTGAACATCCGATGGACTGCGCTCCCGGTATCACCACGCATATTGCACAGTAGGACCAAGGACAATCTGATCGGATTGTCCAGGGTTTGGCACAAACGATTGCGACTCTCCTAGGTCCTTGCGGTAAAACAAATTTCCACTCGCAGAAAAAGGGATCGTCTTGAATCGTTTCTCCACCTCCACAATGCGTTTCATTACTTTCGCTCTGCTTTTATTATTAATAGAGAACCATCGTTCGCTCAAGTGTACTCCTCGAGCTTCTCGAGCATAATGTACTCTGCACCAACAGGACTGGATTCATCCGCGGAATACGCAAGCACCTTTGGCACTGGAACACCATTACGCCGAAGCAGATCCAGCGTAGCCGCCTCACTCGATGTAGCAAGACGTCTGGGAACGGTTATTCTGTACGGAATTCTGACAATTACCTCATACCCATCGTTGAAGGTAGCTTAAAGCACGCGGTTGAAGCACCCTTCGGCTAGCTTTGATATGCAGGCCAGGTCATTGACAGGCCGCTTGGTGGCACAGCACAGAGCGCTGACGAAGGCATCCACGTTGAATTGCAGGTGACGTTCGGTCCGCCGAATGTCCTCGTTGAATCTAGGTGCTACATGGTATCAGTAACGTGGCTGTCGTGACAACCACAGGTAGGCTCACAGGAACCGGCCAGAAGTGTATTCGAATAAATTGTGATTCGTGTTCCACGGGGTGATAGTTCGCGTCGTTAAATTGCGTGTCTGAGAAAAAGAACTTGAGAGGATCTCATATTTACGGCAATTGGAGTCCAGTTGACATCCCTGAAGAGTAAATAACAAATGATACGACTCAGGTATGATCATGTGATCTTTCATTAAGGAGCTTTCATATGCTGCCTTTAGGCCTCTTACAGGAGCAGCGGCAACCGTCAGCAATAAAATGGGAGGTGCAGAAAAGCATTCACTTATACGCTAGTGCGAGTTTCTAGAAGGCTTCTGCAAAAGTATCTGACATGCTAGTGGCGAAGCTAACGAGCACTAGATAGCATCAGTGATCCTGAGGTGATTACCCACAAGTACCAAGCTCTGGAGAGATTCAACTCGCGGTCAGGACGTCGCGCATGCTTCAAGAATAGTATCATTCAAGAAGAGTATCTTAAACAGCGAGGAAGGATCTAGTTGAGCTCATATGGTTGAGAAATCGATTCACAACCCGGGCTCCTTGAGGACAGTGTCCTTCTTATGCCCTCATGCGCCAGGCGACCTCTGGCGGTCCTGGCTCCTTCAAATGATCATGAACATTATTGATTGCGTCAATCGCGTTCATCCTCGGAGGCCCGGATTGCTGCATCACTGGGGAAATCATTGGTCTTGGCGTCCTGGGATTCGAGGTCCAGGCCTCTCTCATGAGAGAACTGGAAGTGGCTGAAGGAATAATATCAGAATAGGAAGAAGGATCCAGATAGTGCAACCAGCCGTTTAAATATCAGAGCAAACGTGCATGAGTGAAGATCTCTGAGTTCCTCGTGGTGATCTGATTGGTTGATATGACAGCTGCTGGTAGTCGAGCTGCAGAACGCAGATCGGGGATCCACAAAATAAGAGATCTGGTTTCTCCCTCTGAACACTATATTGACCTTTCTTCTTATGAAAGTCAAAGGCCGTAGTAATGCCTCATGATTTGTTCAGCTTTCAAGAACTCGATGAACGGCGATTGGAAGACACGCGGACAACATGTGGTACTTTTGACACGTCAATGGGAGGACGACCCTCCATCATATTTTACTGAACTCGGAGCAACTCTATCTCCATCGATCATGCGTCTCATGCAAATGATGATGGCTTTCCTCTATCTGAAGAATAAAAATTCCGTCCAGACTGGATTCAAAATTGATCAACGCGACCATGTCTGTTCTTGTCATCGGTGACGGGCTTTGACTTCTCAAAGGTCGTGCCGGGACGGAAAACCTGAAACCCCAGTTGATTGAGTTGATGCAATGCTTTCAAGGCCTCCGAGATGGAGTATCAGCGGAGGATATCCCTTCCCGGAAGAAAACCGAGTACTACGAAGATGGAAACTGCATGATCAGGCATCAAGATTCCTGTCTCGAAGTGGATAGCAATTGATAATGCCCAGTCTTTACCAAGATGGCTTGATTACTCTTTTTTGAGTGCTCACTCCTCACTCCTCACTCCTCACTCCTCACTCCTCACTCCTCACTCCTCAGCTGCTTTACGACATTTCCCGACAGCCTGCTAAGTTCTAACGGCTAATTCCATTAGCTTGCAGTTGCAGGAACATGCTAAACCCACGACTACGGAAGGAAAAAGCAAAAAGCGCATCTCCCGGACCCCCGGGGAACTAGCGAGGGTGCCACACCTGGTCCTGAGAGAGAAAAAAAAAAAGTCGAATTAATTGACTCAGCTATGACGATGAGCGGGATATAGAGTTGAATTTCAAGAGGGAAAAAATAGGCAAAAAAAGGCGCACGATAAAAATACAACTGCTCGTGTGGGTCTCGGCTTTCCCGCGGCGCAGAGTTTCCCCTTTGCAGCTCAACCGGCACAGCATTTCGTTGGTCAGTGTCGCCGGAATTATGGGACTGTTGCAAAGCTATCACGACAGATCCGTTCTTTGATGAGGTCTAGTCCTTCTAGTCTGGTTCGTGGAGTATCCTGTTTAGGAGCGCAGTGATCCTGACTATCAAATTTTTTTACGCCGTCGGGGGGCTGACCTCAGACCGCCTCGAATTGTGCGAACGCGCACACAACGATCTTCATTTAAAGGCGTTTGACCTTAACACTCCTTCTAATACCTCGATTTCTCGTCTTGCATAATGTCTGTTCTCCTTATCGTCCAGTCAGAGTCGAGATTTACCCCATGCGCTCTTGACGAGCTGTAACACAGGGTGACTGCTGCGCTGCTCTCTATCACATTCGGGTCTCGATTGGCGTTCTCTAAAGCTACCTTCTATCAGACTATCACTGCGTTCCTGTTCTTGTTTCTGTCCAGGATATTTTCAGGAGATTCGAGCTCCGTTCGTTGTCACGCCTCCTGGGCTGTGATACACACCGCATCATTGCAGCCAGCGCCTTGTCGTTGCTCCTGATCCTGACCCTGACCCTGCTCTCAGAAGCAGCCAAGTAACAAGCGGTCGAGATCGCTTGGACGAATCCCACTCGCATTCTCAATCATCAGGGTCTTGATCCTCAGACATTGGTGTCGCGCCAGTGACAGCATCACCGTCTATCCCTGTTCATCTCCTTCCAGCCACTACGAAGTTTTTCGAAGTACGACCGTCACGATGGATATCGATTTATGATCTCGCTGTTTTCCCTGTCTCATTTTCGATCGAAAAAGTTCTGCAACTGAGCGCTTCATTTGAATTTCTACTCTTCTTCTCCGTTTTCACCTAATCCGTCCTCTTCTCTGTTCGTCATCCAATATCTTATACTATGGCGCCGAATCTCTTCATCTGCCTTCGCGCAGTGTTCTGCCCGACTTACTGGTTCCAACGGGGCGAGCGCATTCAAGGAACTATTTACCGAGAGGAACATTGGGAAAGCCCTGTTCCTGGTATCTACAAGTACATCCCGGGTCTGGGATGGCATCTCGTCCACAAGGACGACAGCGAATACGAGGAGAAAGTCCCTGTCCCACTTGTCTACTGCCGCATCCTCCATCGATACATCTTTGAGCACGAAATGGAAGACAGATGTCGCTGGCAGTCGGTGACTCTGCACGAAGGCGCGAAGCCGGAAAGACTGCTCTTCTTCCTTCTTGACGATGGCTACACCTGGGTCGCCGGATGGGACGCCAAAGGAAAGTTCATTCCGGGCCCGTATCAAAAGTGGCACTACGACCATGGCACCAAGACGATGCAGCGCGTCCGGTCGCCAGAAAGCTCCCTCAACGTCTCCCGATGCAGCAGCATCGTCCCCACCAAGATGGGTTAGCCTCTGCACCTTGAATCATCATCTCATCATCCATCACTCTTCAACTCGTTTCAACCTCCTTACTCTGACGACTACCTTATCTCATAATTATCGCCAATAGCGTTTCAGCGGGTGTCTTTATATTTTGTTATTCTTTCCATCGCAAATGACTTGCTGATACAATTATCGGACGAAAGCGTATATCGGCAATGGTTGATTAGCGATGGCGTTCGGTTTGGGTTAAAGAGATAGACTTTCTTGCTATTTGTGCTTCGTCCATGATCTATGAAACAGTGATCTTGATATCTCATGTTGGATTTACATTAATTGCTACACTGCTATCAGCAGAGTAATGGAACACAAAATTCTCGGTCCATATGAATCAAACCTACCTTGGGAAATCAGTAGCTATTGACGAAACACACCATCGCCAGTGTCTCAGTGTGATTTCTATTCCATTTCCTGTAGGATCAGATGGTCTATCATCAGCTCACCACATGATACTTCCCTCAAGCACTAATAAAATGAATAATCACAACTTCGCCCCCTCCCTAACAACCAACCTCTCCAACCCCCGCCGAACCCTCTCCTCCATTCCCCCCTCCGCCGGCCTCATCGTCTCCCGCGCACAAAACACATGCGTGTACCCCCCAACAACCTTAACATCCTCCTCCCCCCGCCGAAACACCCCAACCTCATACGTCACGCTCGACGACCCCAGCCTCGCAACCCGCAGCCCCAGATCCAGTACATCCGGATACGATACTGAGGCGAAATAGTCGCAGTACGAGTTGACCATGATCCCGACTTGCTGCGAGACAGCGCTGTCACTGTCGCTGCTGCCGGCGGTGGTGCTGGTGGTGGACTTGTTCCTGTTAAACGGATCCATCCCGCACTCGGCGATAAGCCAGCTATTCACGATGGAGTCGAAGAGCATGGCGTAGACGGTGTTGTTGAGGTGGGCGTACATGTCGTTGTCGAACCTGTCTTTCGTTAGTGGTGATTGGTTAGCGGGGGGAATGAGTGCGTGCCATCGGGTGCGGTATTCCTGGTGGAAGACGTAGTCGCTTCGCATGCGGCGCTTTTTGGCTTCTAGTTCCTCTTTGGGGGACATTTTGTTTGTGGTGGGAGGTAGGAGGTTATAGTGAAGGCGGTTACTTGATGCGGGTGGAGCTATATATAACTGGCGATCACGATGTTGTTCGTCAGCTTGGCTGTCGCCAATCGAAATTCAAATCGGAAAAGTTCGCTTCCAGTACAATTTTATCAATGGAAAGTACTTCTGGTTTCTTATTGAGAGGTAGTTGAAGTGCTGTTGCTGTATTCCTCTGATGTTCATGTTGATGTTGAGATCGGAGACCTCAGGCACCAAGGAGCCGAGGTTGAAATGCAGGCACATTTGATTGGCTGCATAATTTATGCACTATTAGTAATATGAATTGGTTATGCAGTTGTGCCTGAGGCGGGGATGACATCGCGACAATAGCGATGATTGACAGCTAAGATGTTGCGCCACTGAATTGAATATGGGTATTCTAGATAGGTAAATATATCGGATTGGACTGTTTATAGATATTATAGGTATCGGACAGTATATAACTATTGTTGTCTGTGTTGTTGACAGTCTGTACCTCTCGATCTGGTTTCCCCGCAACACTAATTTATTTTTTGATATTTTTTTCGGTGGCTAATTTTCGCCTTCACCAGGACACAACCGTACACAAACGCACACAATTACGGGATCCCTGGATATCACCCCTGGCTCCATCTCCTCGCATTACTGTATATCTGCTGCGACGAGGCAGGATACCTGCGTCCAGCATGGCTGTCGTTCCCGTCGACACAACCCTCAAAGTCCCTCCTCCGGACCCCGTCGAAGAGCCCCCGAAAGTCGCCGTGACTCCATGCGATCCATGGCCGATCCCATACTACTTTGAAGGCGGGCTGCGCAGGGTCAAACCCTACTACTACACATACAACACCTACTGCAAGGAGCGATGGCGGGGTCGGCAGCTGCAGGAAATTTTCACGTCCGAGTTCAGAGATCGGCCGGCCGAGTACTACGTGGGTCTCCAGACTGTGAATAAGATTGAACGCTGCCGCTAATGCAATGCAGGTACAAGCCCTTTCTGATGGCAAGGTCACCGTCAACGGCAAAAAGGCCGCCCCCGACACCGTGATCAAGAACGGCGAAATCATCTCGCATACCCTCCACCGCCATGAACCCCCCGTCACCGGCCACGAGATTGGAATCATCCACGAGGACAATGATATCCTTGTGATCGACAAGCCCGCAGGCGTCCCCGTCCACGCCGCCGGCCGTTACCACTATAACTCAATCGTGGAGATCCTGCGCTCGCAGCGCGGGCAGGAGTTCGTCCCACGGCCGTGCAATCGCCTGGACCGCCTGACCTCCGGGGTGATGTTCATCGCGAAGCACCCCAAGGCCGCGGACGCCATCACCATCAAGCTGAAGCAGCGCACCGTGCAGAAGGAGTACATCGCGCGCGTCAAGGGCCGCTTCCCAGACGGCGTGGTAGTCTGCGACCAGCCCATCATGTCCGTTAGTCCCAAGCTGGGCCTCAACCGCGTGCGCGCCACCGGCAAGGACGCAAAGACCAAGTTCCGCCGGCTGGCATACTACCCGCCAGCCTCGCCCGCCCCAGAACCCGACGAGAACGAAGTGACAGCCAGCGGCGACCGGCCCGCGACGCCGCCGCCGCTCCTCGCCAACGAATCCGAAGGCTACAGCATCGTGCACTGCCTCCCGCTGACGGGGCGAACGCACCAGATCCGCGTGCACCTGCAGTTCCTGGGCCACCCGATCACCAACGACCCGATCTACTCCAACCGGCGGGTGTTCGGGCCCGACCTCGGCCGCAACGAGGCGACGGCCGAGCGCGACGAAGAGATCATGGACCGGCTCTCAGAGATGGGCAAGACAGAAGTAGCGGATACAACAACGTACCGCACGCACCTGACGACCGTGCCGCCCGTGCCGCCGGGCACGCACCCCTCCGTCGTCGAAGAGATCATGTCGCGCGAGCACGAGGCCGCCGTGCACGACTACCACAAGCGCAAGGGCGAGCGCCTCTCCGGCGAGGTCTGCGAGGTCTGCGGCACGGAGCTCTACACCGACCCGGGCGTCCATGAGCTCGGCATCTTCCTGCATGCTGTTGCGTACTCTGATCTGGAGGGCCAGTGGAAGTATCGCAGCAAGATGCCCTCGTGGGCTATGCCGCCCAAGGGGCTGGATGGGCCGCGTGAGGCGCCGGACTGGGTGCCTGTCCCGGATGACGAGGAGATTGTTATCGGCCAGACGCCGATTCCTGAGGGGATGGTTGTCGAGGGTTCTGAGCAGCGGGAGAATCCCGTTCTGGTGAGGGGTGTCGGGCTTGTAGATATCTCTGCTGCTCGGCAGCAGGAGTTTCAAGAGGAGCATAATACATAGACCATGATTTTAGCTATAGACGCATAATGATACGAGTTCTACTATATCTATTGACATGATGTACAACTACGCATACTGTACTGGTCGGGAAAGTCATGCATGGCTTGACGAGATCTACATTTGCCATAACCATGCCCGTACACAATACATCCTACAGAAAGCACGCATGCATGATGCACATATCTTGAATCGTCATTGCCACGAGGATTGCACGACCATACATGGAACCGACAATCGACACCCTTTTCCGCACCCGCCAGAGGAAACGGACACGGCCACGGCCACGGACACTCAGCCACAAGGACGAGGATGAGGACAGAGGAGGAAAATAAAAAGGACGTCCACCATCCGGCCCCCCTTCATGGTATATTTGTAAGCGGTAAGAAGCTAGGGTCAAATTTTTTCGTTCTATTAATTCATCATGCCTATCCCACCATTTACGCCTCAACGGTGACACGGCCCTTGGGGTTGGTGACCTTGACGCCGAGCGCCTTAGCCTTGGCAATGATGTCGACACGCTTGCGGGAGGAGACGGCGGAGGCGATCCTATTCCATCAATCAGTATATTCTATTCGTAGCTGGGACGGGAGGAAACGTACTCAGCGGCGTAGGTGCGGTTGTGCATGAGGAGCAGCTCGACGTCCTTGGGGTTGTGGACGAGGAAAGCCTTGTGGCCGGAGGGCATCATGTGCTTGGTCTTCTTGTTGCTACCGTAACCGATCTAGTCCAGAAATATCAGCAAGCCAGCTCGTAAAGGTAGGCCACAGGGATTCCAGATTTGTCTCGTCGAGATGATCGAATCTGATGCGGCTAGGGTCGAGGAACTGAACGTACGGAAGGCATGGGGATGTTGCCCTTGAAGCGTCTGCGGACACGGTTGTCGATACCCTTGGGCTTGCGCCATGACTCCGGCACGCACTTGAAGCGGTCGGACTGGTGGCGGAAGAAGCGCTTGGTGCCTGTTCACATCCTGTCAGTCCTCCTGATATTCCATATTCTCGTGTCTGAATTCTCAATTCATGCAACGCTCGCAACGAAAGGTCTTGATTCTCTTGATTCGGTCGCTGATTCCATCTCTCTTCCACTAGACCATCTCTTCCATCACATCCAAATCAAAACGTCCATCCTTATTTCTCTCCAGAATCGAAATTTGTGCGTGTGCTTGAGGCAGGGAAAGGCTGGCAGAGGGAGCTAGAACATACGCTTCTTGACGATGGGGACGTGCTTCTTTGCGAGGACCATCTTGAAACTGTCAGTACAATCTCAATGCATCAAATGATAAAAATGCAGAATGAACATACCTTGTCGGTATCGTTGGGTCTCGCTGGCTGGCGCTCGAGAGTTGTCGTGACGATTCGAGTTCAATCTCAAAAATTCCGCTGAGGTTTGGCCGCCCGAGCGAGCGAGCCTGAGTGCAGCGGGGACGCTAGTGGATCGCTAAGCGAGAACGGGTGTTTAGGGCTTGCGCGGCTAACCCTCGCCAAGACTTACGGATGTACCTATCAGATTGAAGTTATTGTATCATAGGGAATTAATTGTCATGAAGCTCTGTAAGAGTATCTACACTTGTAACTCCACGCCCTGTCTCTCGCCGTCTCTCTCGCCACTCGTCAACATCTTCTCCATAATCTCCAAATCAGCCAGCGCCTCTTCTGGACTCTGTCGCTTATCGATGGAACCACCGCTGGCAATCGTCGTAGCAAATACAGCGACCTCACGGCTAACACCTCGTCCATCAAAGGCGAGCTCATTGCTCTCGCCTTTAATTGAGAGGGTGTCAAAGTTTAAAGCGACCACGCCCCCCTCGCAGTCAAACTCGAAAACCGAGTCATCAAATGCTGATCCGTACGACAAGGACAGCACACCCGTAGCGCCAGATCTGGTCTTCATCACCGCGTCCACCGTGTCCAGGGGAGCGAGATGCTGCTGCTGGAGACAGGACTGTGCGGATATCGTAGCGACGGGATCGCTCGACCCGAGAATCAATCGCAGAGCTGCTATAATATGGACACCGCCGTCGAGGATGAATCCACCCTGGTATCCCGGGGTTTGGCGCCATGCGGTTTCTGCTTCGTTAGATCACGCAATAGACAAAAAGATATAGCAAAATGGATATAACTTACTAAAATACTTCGAGTCCGTGGAGATCAGCGCGTGAGAATTCACCCGGAAATTCTTGACCCGCCCCAGCTTCTGCACTTCCTCCGCCGTGCGCAGGAACTTGGTCATGTACCGAAAGTTCTCTGCGACGGCCCAGAGGATCTTGCTGGTGTCGATGTTGGCATGGTACCATTGCAGCAGGTCCCGCGCCGTGGCAACGTCCTTGGCAATCGGTTTCTCGGACAGCACATGCTTTCCTGCTGTCAGGGCCTTGCGGATGAAATCCGGCTGGACCAGGATGGGGAGACTGCGCGGAGGTTGATTAGCCAGTGAGTCTTGATTGCTCGAGGGGGTAGAAACCAGACGCACGCGATAACAACCGCCGCGATGTCCTCGCGGGCGAGCAAATCTGCGTAACCCTTTCCAGGGCCAGAGTCCTCGGAGTAGAGGTCAACGCCCGTAGTCCCGTTTGCGAGGTCCCGGGCTGATTTGAGGGAGCGGGAATAGATGGCTTTCAGCTGGAACTCCTTTGCTGCTTGGACTGCAGGCTATGACTGGTGTCAGGGTAGTCAGGTCAAATGACAAAATTGGGCTGGCGTACCAGATGCTCTTCGCGAGCGAAGATGCCTGTGATTTTGTCAGTTTTAGATTAATGGCTGTTGTACGAGTATAGATGGTGGACATACCGCTTCCAATGATAGCCACTCCGACAGACATATCGATGGTTCAAATGCAACAGATACACAGACAGTAGTATTGACAATCGAGACTGCACAGAAGCACGACTTTATATACCTTGGAATAAGATTAGAAATCCGGTTATGCAGCATCCAGCTGCCATGCTTCTGCCGGCATTTCATTGGCGCTCCCACCTGTGAGATCCTGCGCTGGGCGGGGTGGGGAGTGGAAAGTGGAAACGACCCGGTGAAGCATACAGCGTTTAGCCTAAACCATGACAACCCAGACTGTTGCGCGGGGGCAAACCGTGCTATCTAATGAGTCACTGGAGGTATTAAATTTGAGGGAAGGAGGTCATTAGTGTCATATTGTACTATTTGCACAGTAGTCTAGCATGCAGTGATCAACTGGTGTAGATTGCTGAAGCATCAGCTATAACAACAGAGTAAATGCTATCCAAAAACGCCTTCCTGTCATAACAATGCTGGTCGTGGTCCTCATGGGCCCATAGCTCATGGCCATTCATGAAGCCATATCGTGTCAAAACAATCCAAAGCAGGAGTCGTCCGCCGGAACCAAAACAGGGGGTATAATGATCCAAAGCGAAGCAAAAAAGAGAAGGGAAAAGGAAAAAGTCTATACATCTGTGGACTACCCGACCAATGCTCGAAGCCGCTCGACGCGCTCCATCGCCTTTTCCAGTCTGTCAAGGCGTTTCCTCTTCTCGACATCCCGGCGTTCGAGCACCGCCACCCTCTCTTCCAATTTCGCCCGCGCCTTGCGCTCTTGCGCAACCATCTCGTTCGCTTGACTGAACAGCTGCGCCGTCAGTTCCTCCAGCTCCGAACTGGCCTGGGAGAGCTGGCTCTCCGCCGCCTTGCGCAAGTTCTGTTCTCGCTCGAGCGCAGTCTGAAGCTCTGTCGTAACCTGTTCGGGAGAAGGGGTCGGTTGTGCTGGCTGGGTCATGGTCTGGGTCGTGGATGCGGTGCTAGGACGACGGTAAGGAAGAAGCGACGTCAGCGACGATAGGCGACTTTGTTGCTGGGCCTGCGGCGGCGAGCTATCATTCGAGGGCGCAGATGATGTGGACGATGCGGAGCCCGTCCTGGGGGTGTGCGTGTTGGTTTGCGATCGGAGACGGCGCACTTCATTTTCGTACTCGGCCAGTTGTGCAGCTGTAGACGTAAACCAGATTAGCAACATCGTCAGGTAATTGCCTTGTTCGTTGCAACCGCGCTTACCCATCTGTGCAGCGTGCGCGTTCAACAGCTCGACCTGACCCTCCAACTCCTTCACCCGCTTCCGGGCGCTCTCGACTAATTGGTCCTGCGACATGTACCCATCCTGGCCACATGTTGGACAATTCTTCCCTAGAATATTGGGGGTAGCGCTCGTCATGGTCGGAAGCATTCCCACGAGCGTCGTAGCCGTCACAGTCGTGGTCGTGGTGGTCGACATTATCAAGGCATGAATCGAAGGAATTGGAAATGTTCTTCTGGGTCGAAGTTAACGCATTGAGGCCTGAAACGAAGCTGAACCTGGGGTCGCGGAAATGAAAGGATGGAGGCTCGGCGTCGCAGGTCGTCCAGTCGTCCAGTCCGGGCCTTTGAATAGCGGGGGGTGCACAAAGAAGAGAAGTGGCACAGAAAAGATGTCTCATGAGGCTCTCAATAAGTAATTACTGGAAGAGTCAAGGAGGTAAGGAAGCGAAGTCAAAGGGAGGCTGACTAGGAGTTATTATTATCAAATGCTGGGGAAGGATCATGATTCGTGTTACAGGCTGGAGTTACAGTCAGTAAAGTCTACCTATGTTTAGCGCATTCTATAAATATGTCTCTCTACCTTGGGCTGTCTCTGAAGGCAAAGGAATCTCCCATCAATGAACACAGCAAACTGGAATTCAAGATTTTTACTGAAATGTCAATCCTCAATTTCTGAAGCTCACTATTCACCAGAATATTCGACCAGATATGATTCGATTGTTATTAAATGAGTCGCCTAATAAAAGGTACACGTGTAGATCGTGGATCACTTTTTAGTCTCCGCGTCTGGTGGATTTTAGTGTGGTTGACTGGTCACCTCCCAGGAACTAGATCAAATAATCCAGTTTCCTAGGATATCAATATCGATCAATATCGATCCCATATACAGATACCACTCTTTACCTCATCATCTTGATCCAACCTGCCTGCGCAGGAGTGGAGGGTTCCCCAGCCATAGACATTAGTCCCTTGCATATGAAAGCATCTCAGCGTCACCACAGCTGATCGCCAGGGAAACACCAGCCATTCTACCTATATCCCTTGCAACGTGCAGGTTCTCCGTGAAAGGTTAGCTATCTACTCGCTACCTGCCACTCTTCTCTTCGTGTTGCTCAGTCCCTCCTTGCCTGGGATATTTATCCCCCAGTGGCTGGCACTGGAATGTAGCCTCCCACACCTAGTCAAGGACAGCTTTCTAACACGGAGGAGCTGTCAAGAGAAGTTGGTGGCTGACGCCTGTCGCCACTAAAGTTGCCTACATTGCATTCTATGTTCTTCCCAGCTTTTGCATCATACATCTAGCTTCTGAGTCATAATCTTATTCGCATGGCTGTCTCGTCATCTAGGAAGGGACATGGCTCCGTTAGAAGAACAAGTAGAATAGGACTCCACACTCCATCTCCCCCAATCCCGAAACAAGATAGACAATGAGAGGGGGGAATACGTTGACAGCGAGAAGACCAATTCTGCCGAGGAAAGGAGAAGGAAGAAATACAAACATCTCAGGAAGTCACATAGCCCGCTCCTTCACATAGGCCGTGATGGGTCATGAGTGCACAACACTAAATCCACACAACATGGGAATAGCTAGCTCAGAGAAGGGGAGGGTAAACACAGATGACGACAAGGAAATGGGTAGACATAACAAGAAAATAAACACGAACTTTTTCGACGTGCCCGACAACGTCAGCAGTGACGAGACGTGGTTCAGGAATCTAGGCCGACGAAAGATATCACGAACCAAAGAGAAGGTGGAGAGTAGAGAGGATGGCAGAGGAGAAAAAAAGGCCGGCCATCGACTTAACCAAGAAGCAAATGCTGAAAGCATGGAGGCTGTACCGTCAGATTTGTGGCATCCGAAACAAATGACAACTGACGAACCCCTACTTCCCCCTGAAACCAGCGTAGTAGTACTCGGCTATGAACGATGACATGAATCAGGGTATCGAGAAATCTATGCGAATGTACGTCCAGACTGTCCACGACGGTTGTTGCGTTGCCTCGAGCTCACAGTGCTCCAGCCTTCTTCATCTGCGGCAGCCTCGGCGGGCTGAGCAGGACCTCCGCTTCGCCAGTTACCGTTCGCCTTGCCAGCGGGAGCCTGCTTCGAGGCCTCATCACCCGCAGCGGCGGCAGGAGCTTCTTCCGGTTGCTCTTGTTCGGCAGCACCGCTTTCATCCTCACCGGCCTGCCGGAGGATCTCGAAGTTCTTTCCGCCTTGAGGAATCTCCATGCTGTCCTTGCCGTTGGGATCGGCGGCTGGCACAGGCTTGTCGCTCTTGGCCTGCTCTTTGGATTGGCGCTGCTTCTCGGCTTTCTCGGCCTTGGCCTTGTCTTCGGCCTCCTTCTTCTGACGGAGCGCTAGTTGACGACGCTCCTCAACTTGTCTCTCTCTGGCGGCTGTATCGATGGGCCGAGCACCGCCGAATGGGCTAGCCTTCGAGTCAGTGCTGGCAGCGGGGCTGGACGGAGTGTCGGTGACAGTCCGCTTCTGGAGGTTCAGCTTAGGGCGAGAGGCGGGAGCGGCGGGAGCGGCGGGGGAGGCGGGAGTAGCGGCGGGAGAAGGAGGGTTACTGGGTTCCTTGGCAGGGGCCTGATCGGGGCGCATTCTGGCTCTCCATGAGTTATCGAGTTCGGCGGCAGTGGGTGCGCGCTCCTGGAATTCGCGGCGCGGGGGTCTCGAGCCATCCTGAGAGCGTCCCTCACCCCAAGCGGGCGAGCTTCTTCTGAAACCGGGGCCTTCGTTGCTGCTAGGACGGCCACCTTCTCTGACTGGTCCAGTCACCGGAGAAAGAGGACCCTTGCGCTCCCAGTTGCCGAAATCGCGCACCTTTCCATCCGACTCGAAGTTGCGACGACCACTGGCACGTTCGCTACCGGCATCGGAGAGGTTGTCGAGGTTACGTCCAAAAGTCGAGCGGTCGGGCACACGACGGGGAGGTTGCTCGGGCGCGGGCAAGGGGCCCTTGCGAGTCCAGTCAAGCTCCTTGACATCACGCTCTTTGGCTGTTGACGGCAGTCAGTTTTTTTCTTGCGCACAGAATGTGTTGAACATGCGAGAAGTTACTTACGGGGCTCAGCGATGCTGACACGAATCGCTCTTCCCTGAAGGGTGGTTCCTGAGAGGTCAAGGGCCTTCTTCAAGCCGTCGACGGTCTCAAATTCAACATAGCCGAAGCCCTTGGGGCTTCTTGTCAACTTATCTTCAACGATACGGACGTTCGTCACGCCACACCCAGCAAACAGGTCGTTGATATCGGCCGAGGTCGCCTCAAAAGAAAGGTTTCCAACGTGAGCGGTGTAAGGGGGTTGAGTAGGAAGTGGGAGAGGCTCTCTGATCGCATATCCACCACGGTCTGTGTCACTCTAGAATCAGTCTGTATTCTTAACAGATTCAAACCGGGAGCCATACCATTAAAGCCATTGCCGAATCCACCGGAAAGAGGGCCAGCGCCCCGGCGGTCACCTCCGTAGCTGGGCTGGGAAGGAGGAGCTATGTATCTTTAGCCTTGTCATCCTTATCGCAAGTGGAAGAGACTATCGGCGGAAATGTATCACGATAGTGCGCCTAGTACATACCGGCTGCAAAGTCCTGAAATCAGCGAAAATCATCATTTTTCCGGAGTGGTTCATCAACGACAGTTGCAACTTACAAGGCAAAGGCATATCCTCCATCTCATCGGCCCAAGAGCCAAGGCCTGTTTCGCTTAGCACCGCCCATCCCCGCGGGGAATTTGTGTGGGAACCTACTTTCATCGGCCAGGAAGGTGCCGATAGACATCTTCTGGGCTTTCTGCTTTGCGGGTGCTGCATCGGATACCGTCAGTACTCATCATCATATTCGACGCATCTGATTTGGAGACTCATGGGATGCACTGAAGGAGGGGTCCAGGGTGGTACATACCCATGATTGCGGTTGTGGAAATTCAGGAAACGCGCCAAGGACTTGTGCGCGTCTCAGGCAGGATGTTAAATGGTTCTAAATAGGGTTATAAGAAGACTTCCAGACAGGAAGATAAAAGCGATTTCAAGAAATGACGTCTAGTTGTTTGAACAAGTAGACGTGTGATGAATTATTGCAGGTGACCTCCGCAGTTGAAAGGACAGAGGGGGGAAAGTAGGTTAATCCGTGAGGATAATTTTTAGTATGACGCTAGAAAAGTCAGCCTCAGGAAAAAAAAAGTGGTGGTGCGGCTTCCGGCCTCGACCCAACCCCAGGGCTTTGTCACATCCGTGCTCGGTGTGCCATCAAGATATCCTGGAGAGGCAAGATGCACATTTTTTCCTGATAGTAAAGCAATTAATTACCTAGCTATTACTGATAATCACTATAAATCATACTTCTAACTTTGTTTCAAGATTGATCGGCTCAATGCAAGTCATCTCGAACCAATCCAGTAATACAGAGTACGGGGAGGGAAGCTTGTGCCCTTAGCCCAAAGCGGATTATTATCCTGCAGGCACACCAACAGGATTCTGAGGCTCAGTAGTATAGACCAGTATCTACAGAGTGCAAAGTTGAGAGAGACTAATAAGGGCATGATGCGACCATTAGAGGGATATACGTTTCCCACTAATATTCGACAGCAGAGGTCCCTGGCTGGGTCCAGGGGTAGGTGAAGAGGCAAACTGTACCTATTACAGGCACAATGTGTATGGTTCAATCAAGATGGTTCACAAGCAGATTGGTCCTACTTTTTTGGTGCCTATCCTTTCTCGAGTTAACCAAATCAGTTTAAAACTGTAAATAGAGTAAGGTGAAACACGGCTGAATCCTCTCTAGTAGCATTTAGATAGATGATCGATATCTGGATCGGAAATCGAGGTAGAAAACCCGTCTGCGAATGACCGGAGGTCACGTGAGGTTCCGGCATATGAACATCTCTGATAGATAACAGCATGTTTTATCATTTAAGTAGCCAACCACAGCGGCATGCTTCAAATATACATTCCCTGGTCAGTCGCAAGATGAGCGGACAGAATGGTCAGAGGCCTGTATTAGGAGAGAATGTATGGTTGGCGTCACTAAAAGCAGGAGCTTTGAGCGGTGAGTTCTTCACTCTGCCCAACCAACCCGGAGACTTGCCCTCGAGACCTTCAATGGTCCAATACGACGGGTATCGTCTGAAAAGGTGCTGACTTTTGCCATTCAGGTTCTGCTGGCCTCGTTTATGGAGGCATCTCCGGTGTCATAAGGTCTCCTCATCCTGTAATCCATTCGATTTCTTGCGGTATTCACTGGTTTGCCTGTGGGACTTCCTTCTGGTGTACGTCGTATTTCTTCCATGTCCGGTGATGTTGGATGCTCATGATGCTGAATTACTTGATTGCAGGGCTGAGGAGTAACATTCTAAGTCTCCACTATGAGGATAGAGCCACCCCAAAGCAGAGAGCATATGTCAGCGCTGTCTCTGGTGGCATCGCTGGCGGCGCCGTGACTAGATTGATGGGTACTTGAATTCCAAAGACTGCTTGAAATGTGCGACTGACAAGAAATTACAGGTGGTCGTCTCATCCCAGGAGTTGTCGTATTCTCGCTGCTCGGCTACCTGGGACAGAGATCTTACAATGCTATCGACTCATGGCAGATGGAACATGCAAATACCCCATCGAAGCCAATTCTGCAACGAATAGCAGATTCCAAATGGATTCCACTCAAGACCCTCTCTGATGACGAATACAGGGGAATCTTGAGCGAGAAACTTCTCAGCATTGAGGCTGAGATAGCTATCATCGACGAAAAGATCGAGGAGCTGGAGAAAGCCAAAGCAAACGGACAGAACATGACGGGACTGGATCCTTCATCTAGTAGATGATCGTGTTGCATGGGAACGGGGCAAAGACGTCTTTTATTATAAAAAAGGGAGCAAATTGTAAGATAGCCAACAGCTGGAGAGTGTGTCACCATTTTCTGTTGGCAAATGTTCAATACTTTCATCGAGGATAGTCAGCCCAGACCTGTAGGGCCACTTACCTGTATATCATAGCTAAATGACACTAAAGCGTAAGAGAATTCTTTTAGCGGCATTTTTGATAGTACATAGACGAGTGTAATAAGAAAGCCCTGATTGAATACGGGGTAATTTATACTTGTATTGGCCTGATTATATAACAAATCCTACCCCTGGATGTAGTAGTTAATAGCACTTGGGAAAGGAGACATGTCATATAGAGGGGCCAGTTTGGTAGATTATAAAGATCGGCAGCAATCCTAGGTGCCTCCTATTCCTGTTTCCCAGTATGGGTTTATATATGTGTTCATTGTTAGGCAAGTCCAAAGCTCTATGATTTTTTCAGGTCAATGAGGCTCCTTTACGGAGAGTAGTAACTAGGGGTGATCAACTCATTGCCGAAGCATGGGAAGAACCGCACATCCAATGCTGTATGACGTGCTCTAGTCATTTCCTGAGATGGTAATCTATCTTCTGCGACCCATATTATCCTGGATAATAATCCACTAGATTGTTAGAGTTCGCCAGTTGACCCCAAGCAATAATGCCGAGACAGCCGATCCGCCATAGAGCCAAATACTCCGTATTCGGTATTCCATAGTTAGTTAGTTAGCTTTGACCAAGTGGGCGGGCTTTCCGCTTCCAGATTATTGTTCCCCCCGTTTGCCCGCAACCACCGTTTGGCAGGCCTCTTGTTGGCTTGTTGCTGACATTATTATTCTTGATAGTTTGACAGATGATGGATCTATGGTTCAGCCGCTCCGGTTCTATCAATCACCTTATGATCCCTCCTTACCATCATTCTATATCCATCACATTCTGAATCTGTTCATTCTTGTTCGAAGCATGCCTGGCTTATCACGGTCGAGCTTCTCTTCGGACACTTTGCAGGCCAGTGCGCAATTCTGGTCTTACTGAGACCTGTTCCTCGCCGACTCCGAACGCTTGTGAAGAATTGCTCGTATCGCGGGCCATTCCTCAAGGCAAGAATAATTCTAGCCTAGTGAGGTCGGCGACTTTTTTTTAATATTATAACTGTCTCAAACTATTCGCAGGATCGGCTAGTATCTCGATGATCTGTGCCATCAATCCCCTGGCCTTGTTCGACGGATCGGTCTCCCTACTGGTCGCGAGACGCGATGACGCTCTTTAATCCGACGACCGTCCTCGTGGGGTTCCTCCTCCTCTACCTTTCTTCGTTCCTTATCTTCGCCATTGTTCGAATCGCAACGGGGGTTTCTATTCAGCGAATCGGCTATTTTTCCCTCCGCCGCATTGCCTATGTTCCGAAAGAAGGGATACAAATCGAACTTCGTGGCTTGGGATTATCTCTACATCCTCCGTCCTTCGCGCAACCGACATGGCTGAGTCTTCGCTTGACGGAACTGAAGGTGACCGTGAACCCTTCGGCTTTGGGCAAGGGGGGTAATAGCAACACAGCAAAGGCGGATGTGCCTGAGCCTCAAAGCTCTTCGGACGTGGGGGATACTTCGCAGGATGGAGGGGAGAGCAGCCCAACACGATCTCGGCGGAGCAAGACGTGGAAGACACTCACGCGGATGAAGGAGCAGGTCAAGAGGCTACACAGAAAGATACACTGGCTCAAATTGGTGGACGTCGTTGCGGTGAATACGACGATCAACTTCCTCGAAGCCGGCCAATTCCAGATAGGATCGCTCTCGTTGGCAGTGGACACCAGGCGGAAGATGGTGGACCGGGCAAAGGTGTTCCGCCGAAAGAAGGATGAGTCTGGTGAACTATGCCCGGCCGAATGGATCATGAACGTGCAAAACGTCCTTCTCGCGGTCGATGGCAACGAGCCGGCTGAGGTTCTGGATCATGTCCAGGTCAATATCCACGGACTCCTCCATAGTGACCGCGACGGACTCAGGGATACCTCTATTGCACTGAAAATCGGAAGACTTCATATTCCATATGACGAATTAGCAACTGTCTCGCAACGGATTAAGCAGTTCCGGCGGTCGAGGAAGGACCCTATCGTCCATGACACGGATGACGAGATATCGTTTGCCGACTTTGTCGAGGAGTTGGACAGACCCGGTAGTCGTGACGATGTGATTGTGCAAACGGTTGCTGATTCGAAAGAATTTGCAAGCTCCCTGCTACGTGGCATTCGGGAAATTCAACTGGCTTTGAGTTTCTTCAGACTGTCTCGCATTGTCCAGCCGTCTTCTGCGGGGCAGAAATCGGTCTACTTGAACGTCGTATCCCATGAAATCGGCGTTGACCTGCATCGCATGGACCAAAGGAGTCCCGAACATCGCATGTATTTTCAGCGGGACGACGTCGCACATCAGGCTCTTCTGGCCGCCATATCTCTGTCAGTAAGCTTGGACGATAGCTCGGGCGAGACGGACAACATCGTATACATCCCTATGGCTACTACAACAATTAAGACTACTCTTCCTTCCAAAACCGTGGGCTCTTTCGATGATCATAATGCGGAGGAGCGCAACACAAATATCCTCTTTGCCAATTTTGTCGTCACCTCTCCCTCTCTCGATCTAGAACCACACCATCTTGACCGACTTCTCGGTCTGGTTCAAACCCGAGCATCCTCCTCGCGCGGAAAGAAGCGCGACAATCATCGACTGATTTCGCGGCTGCTCCCGAAAGCGAATATTAAGCTGTCTGTGCATGAACCTGTCGTTCGACTCGTCCTCCCCATAACTAAAGAATCAGCCGGCTCTGATGATGACTATAATCTTCTAATCTCCTCCATATCCGCTATAGCTCTCGATATAGATTCTTCACACTCGTCAGAAGGTGGAGTACATTACTCTCTCTCGTCAGTTTACCGGGTCGCAGATCACAGGCTGTACTATCAGACCCCAACCGGGGTCAAGCACAATCTGCTGACCACAGAGACCCTGGAACTTAAGGTCCTCCTCAACGCGTCACCAGAGGTGTGTGTGATCGCTACGGGGACACTGAACACATGTTCCGCCCACATGGTCAATGGTGAGGTCAATCGCGGCATTCGTCAGGTTGTCGAGCAATTTCGAGCCCAGATGCAGAACAGGAGAAGGGCCTCGATGGCACGCCAAGAAAGGAAACCGAGCGTACTAAGGCGTATTCCGCCATGGTTACTCAACTTTCAGTTTGAGGCCACGGGCCTCAGTTTGGAAATCGCTGGAGTGGACAGTACCGTCTCAAAGCTTTCCCGGGGAGTTTCATTACAAATGCAATCATGGACTGCAGAATACAGAGCCCAAAAAGCCGAACCGACTCACATCAGTCTCGTACGGCGACGCACCCCAAGTCACTCCACCATTGGTGACGAATCGCCGTTTCGATTTCCTCCAACATCACCGCCCAGACAAATTCAACATGGTGCTGCAGATGGGAGACGGCTGGCTTTCCACGCCCGTGGCTTCGAAGGCTTTGTGATTGAATCTGAAGACTACTTGGAACCTGAGCCATTCTTCTCACTTCCCCGATTTGAGGTTGCCCTGAGCACCCAAAGTGACCGTCTTGGTCCTATCTTCCATATCAGCTCGGTCCTGAAGGGTATCTATTTGCAGTACTCGCTTTATCGCTATTACTGTCTCGGAGTGGCGCTGTCTGTTATTCAGGATGCGTTCATTCAACTCCCTACAGAAGCACCAACCCAGCCACCGTTCGGATGGCAGACGAAGGATTCTGCAACCTCGCCCTCTGCTCCACGGCCACCCCTCACAAGAAACGAGCTCATCACGGTAGATATCAGAGCTACAGTCGTTCAAATCAAAACGTTCTTACCTGCAGATCCTCCAATGATGCTACAGATATATGGATTGGCGGCTGGGTCTCACCGTCTGTCGTCTCCTTTCGTGAAGGCGCAGCTGATTCGCTTACATGCCGAAGCCCCCAAGCTCAAGGGTGTTTGGGCTAGAATTATCAGCATGAATAACGTCAAGGTTGACCTGCGCAAGTTCAAACTAAAGCAGGGCTCGAATTTCGTCGAGGAGAAGTCAATAGACGTCTGGGCCGACTTTGTCCGCATAGGGATCCCTCATCACATGATCATGCATCGTGTCTTCGACAACTGGGTCAACACTGCTAAAGCTCTCAAGCAGCTCCATCATCGCTTCAAGAACCGTTCATCAGAATTCGTTTCAGCAAGAGATCCAGAAGCGCCAAAGAAGGTCCCACGGATCTCGCTGCGGAGTAAAGCTCTATTATTCGAGCTAGAAGATGATGCGTTTGAGTGGAAACTAGGTTGCATCTATCGGACAGGTCTACTTGAACAGCGACAACGTTTGGCGCGAGAGGAGGCGTTTGAGCTCAAGGTTCAGAAAATCAGGGAGTCAGGACAGCATCGGGCCTCATCCAGGTTGAGAACAAGGTCCAGCCATCGGACACTTCGCAGCGAACGGACAAGCCATGAGACGAAGAGGAGCAAAAGTGCTGATCCGAAGCCTCGCGGCCACGTTCACGATACGAAGGGTGGACGAGGGAGGAGATTCCGGTATGATACAGAGGGCTCGGCTTGCCTGTCTTGCGATTCCAAAATCTCCGAGGAAAAGGCTTGGTTCCGTCTCCAAGAACACAATGCTCGATCTTGGAAGCAGAAGATCGATGCGGCTTTTCGGTTTCAAGGCAGCTCCATCAAGGAAATCCGGAATCTCTTCTCTGGAGCTGATGAGCCACCTGATGATGCCACTGTAACCGAGAAAATCCTCGCCATTCCAAACAGGCCTGGTATCATGTCAGCCTTGATAACTGACCTTAGTCTAGTCATAGACAAACCGTCTTTCCCTATTGAAGAGTTCCCGTCATTTCTCCATAGGCTTGGAAAGGGAATCCCCCTATCCACACAATATGCTTTGCTCGTTCCAATGAGCTTCCACCTGAACATGGGCGAAGCTCGGGTCAACCTGAGAGACTACCCCTTGGACTTGCTGCATATACCTGCCTTACGTCCGGGCCAGTCTCCCAGACTCTCAAGTTGGTCGCTGCGGACGGATTTTGTTATAGCCGAAGAGTACCGCGACTACAGGTCGTCGAGAAAGGTACAGCTAGAACTCGTTCCATCAACCGAACTTTCGGATGGAACCACGAGTCCTCCCTTCTTGATTGATGTGTGGCGATCTGTGTCTCCTGTCAAGACTTACTCCGACCCTACCATCGAAATCAACACCAGCCTTCCGACAAGCATCTCCTGGGGTATGTCATATCAGCCTGTGATTCAGGACATGATGAAAATCATAGAAGGCTTCACGAAGACTGAGATAGATGCGTCTGAAAGAGTTGGATTCTGGGACAAGATTCGACTAAGTTTCCATTCGCGCATACGAGTTCTATGGAAGGAGGACGGCGACGTTCACCTGCGCCTCAAAGGCTCTAGGGACCCATATGTGGTAACTGGTTTCGGAGGCGGCTTCGTCATGTGCTGGAGGAAAGACGTAAAATGGGAAATCCACACCAGCGACGATCCGAAGGAATTCATGAGTGTGACAAGTGGGGAATATGTGCTGGCGATCCCAGACTACAGCAACGAGGCTCGATACGCACAAGAGGCCACCGCGCAGGACTTGGAGAGCAGTTCTTCTTCAAGCGATTTCAAGAACGCAACACTTTTCAAGAAGGTTGTGATGAAATTGTCAGGCGACGTCCGATTAGTTGCTGGCTTGGTCTTTGAACGTAACGTAGACGGGGACAAGCGGTCGTTTGAGTTCAAACCGCATTACGATGTTGTCCTTCGAAATCCGGAGTTTATCGATCCAGAGGAGCGAAAGGCACGTACAATTCATCTTCTGCAGAGTTTTCTGTCTAACTTTCCATCACAGGACTACGACGCCTATCGTGGATTCCGCAGCAACCACATCCACTTGTCCATCTCGGTCGTCGCCCCTGTGAGCAGGAACTGGGATGTTGACCATCTTCAGCCCTCATCAAGCTACAACGCCGTTCACTTGAGTCCGCGATTCTTCACGCACTTCTTCAACTGGTGGTCTCTATTCTCGGGTGTGATGTCTCTCCCAGTCCGCCAGGGTCCTCTTTGGCCTGGCATCACCAAAACCAGCAAGAAGTTCAATCGCCATCTCGCTACTGTCAAGTACAAACTTCTCCTCGCGCCTCTATTTGTGGCTCATATCTACAAGCACAAGGACCGTGAGGACTATGCGGAAGATGTGGTCACAGCAACAGGGCTGAAGGTTCGTCTGGACAGTTTGAAGCTAGATATCCATCAACGGCGGGAGCAAATCAAGACGGTAGCAAAGGGTCGCCTGAAGCAAACAAAGACAAGCGCAATGCGAATCAACCAAGGCCAATTGGATTTGCAGGCGGCCGATTTCAGAGCCGTCTCAGTTAGTATTGAAGGAACGAATCTCGATGACATACAGAAGAATCGGGACGATATCATATCTTCCTTCCAGCAGCCAGTTCCCTCGGTTGATTTATCACGATTTACTATCCCAGACCAGAACCTTGATTGGGTTGATATGGATGACTTTGTTGAGCTCGATTGGATACTACCTCAAGAGTCCAACCCAAAAACACATATACTTCCTCTTGCGTTCACCCCACGTTTTACCTACTTTCGCCAGACTGATCATGGCGATATATCGCCAGATCAAACAGGGTACAGCCCATTTGGGCATGAGCCCACTCACGACTGCGTTATGTCCGAGAGTAACGAACCTCGTCGGGTACAAATGGAACTGATCAGGGATCGCCTCGCCACCGTTGAAGCACAAATCCGGAACTTCGATCGTCAGATTGGGGAGCAGGAGCTTCGTATGGCAAAGGATGTTGACCAACATTCCGAACTTAAAAAGGAGCACGATGACTTTGTCAGACAGGCTGAATCGCTTGCTCGAAGACGTGCCTTCCTTGTGACTGGGCTTCGTCGCCTTGAAATGCAACTTGCACGTGAAGAGAAAACCCCAATGAACAAGAAGCCTGAAAATTTCGCGAGTGACAGCTCGTTCCGTCTTGGTGCTGACTCCGATTCAACAAACGATGGCAAAGAAGCGGATCTCGACGGCTTGTACTCGTCGCGCAACGATGAATACGCTAGCGACTTCAACAACCGCTTCTTGATCCACAACATGCAATTGAAGTGGAACAACTCACTCCGCAACATTATACTGCGCTATATTCATCAAGTGAGCCAAAGACGAGGTTTCGTGTACTACATGTCTCGCAGAGCCGTCAAATTCATTCTCGATATTGTCGAAGAACAGAACAGAAACAACCAAAGACGGTCCAAGATGTTCAAGGGGTCGTCGAGGCGGCCATCGAATGCGGACACCGACGAAGACAGTGTGATGGATCGTATCGAACAACTTCTGAACGATACCAAACGCTTTGTCAGTGCTGAGGAACAGGAAAGCGTTGACTCGGGTATCCAGACCCAGCCAGATTCTGACAGCTCTAGCGAGAATATCTCGCCTGAGTTCACTCCACAGAATAGTTACTACTTACGGTTGATTGCTCCGCAGATCCAGCTTCAGAGCGAGAAAAATCAGAAGTCAGTCTTGTTGGTGGCAGCGAGTGGAATGCAACTGAAAGTGATTTCAATCATGGACAAAGAACGTGTTTCAGACGATGTCAGCGGTTTGGTGCAGCGGCGCTTCTCCCTTGACATGGATGGTGCTCAGTTCTTCGTTGCAACTCAGAAGAATCTGATGAATCACTTGCAGTTCTATGCCGGCAATAAGTATGGCAACGCTCCGGGATCGGCATGGCCACCTTGGGTAACGCTCGAAGCCATGTTTGACTTTGAGCTGAATCCTTTCGGCTTCTCGAGGATCATTCAGAAGACTTCTGCCAGCTTGAGATACGACAAATACAACAATCTGCGTCTGAAGTACAATGAGGAAGTGGCAAAAGGGCAATCCAAGCACGTCGGTCCAGATGGTCAAGAGACTAGAATGGATCATATCAGTGTTGACTTTCCTCACTTTCGGGCCATTTGTGACTCGGCTGAGTATTATTCAATGTACATCATCGTGCTGGATCTTCTGCTCTATAGCGAACCGTTGGAGAAGGTCAGAAACGAACGTCTGGAACGCATACTTCTCACTTCGGATTTCAGCGACCTGAGAGGTGCTCCGGAGATGGTGTTCAAGCTGCAGTCCCGCATCCGTCAACTAGAGGAGATCAAGGAGCATTTCCAGATCAACGCCAAGTACCTGGACAAGCATGGCTGGGAAGACCGGCTGGTGCTGGAAAAGGATCTGGCTCAATGCGAAGACGAGTTATTCTTCTTGATGAAAGCCATCACGACATCTCAAAGACGGATCGAGCCGACAACGTCTGGAGCAAATGGAATTCTGAGATGGAACATCTCTGCATCCGAGGTAGTATGGCATCTTATGATGGACCAGTCTCAGCCTTTGGTCGAATTCCAGCTTCGGAACGCCGAGTATGATCGCACGGACAACAGTGATGGCTCGAATCACAATCTCGTGGCAGTTGAACGGATATACGGCTTGAACCTTCTGCCGGACGCCATCTACCCTCAGATCATCGTGCCATATCTTGACCAGGCCAAGAACCTGGACGAACCCGACGAGAATATGATTAGGGTCAAGTGGCACATGTTGGAAGCAGTTGGCGGTATTCCCGTTCTCGATGACTTTGAGGTGTCGCTGTTCCCGCTCAAGATACAGCTGGAGCGCGAGCTTGGTCAAAGGGTGTTTGAGTATATCTTTCCGAATGTTCGCTCCAATGGGTTCGATGGTGGTTTCTCACCTTTCATGATCAAGAACATGAAACCTTTGGATGCCTCGGAATCGGAAGAAGACGATGATAGCCCATCTCCGCCTCCAAGCGCGCAAGGCACCAGCGACATCTCGACCGAGGACCTTTCAGGGTCCAAAGGACCCCGCGCTATTGAGCTCAGATTGCAACCCACGCTTTCGCTGGCAGACGAAACGAGACCTCGTTCGCGTCACAGTTCGTATAACCTCAAGGGTCTTGGCATGACGGCGATACACAAGAAAGAGCAGAAGGACAGCAATCGTCTGGGAGTATCCCAATCAAACCGTCCAGCAACGAGTGCTAGTTCATTGAGCAAGAAGAAGTCAGTTGAGAGCATGCGAATGCTCTCCAGACAGCCTACAGACAAGTCATTCGCCAATGGCTCGAACGCCAACGTCGGGGAGGATAAAGGCAAGAAATTTACCCTGATATCGAACAGAAGCGGTAAATCCAAGGAAGCGCAAGACGATCTATCGCAGATGATGTCTCGCGCATCCAGCTATATGACCCTTGCCCACGTGAAGGTGAACGATGTCGTACTTTGTATGAGTTACAAAGGCAAAGGGGAGCACAACCTCGAGGACATCCATGACTTTGTCTTCCGACTTCCTGTTCTAGAATACCGAAACAAGACGTGGTCCAACTTGGATCTGGCTCTGCGACTGAAGAAGGATGTCATCAAGGCTCTAATCTCACACGCACCCGCGATACTTGGCAACAAATTTTCTCATCATCGACCTTCAAAGCAACAACTGAAACGCTATCGCGAGCTTGCCAGTTCATCTCAGCTCCTTCAGAACCCGGACACTGCATCAAATGCCCCGTCGGGCAAACCCCAGAGCCTAGCGAGTTATGACTCCAACAGCGAACATTCGGAGTCGACATCTCAACGTTCAATCCACTCGGGAACCTCCCCACTCGCGCGATCACAATCCTTAGGCTCAAGTATGCTTAGCGTTCAGGATCAAGGCACACCATTTGACTCGCGCTCTGCTAGTGAAGTGGATGTCGACGCTCGCTGGGAGGTATGTCTCTACAATGTCGTACGAATTTAAGGAACAGTTAGAAGCTAACCACCACCGTAGCAATCGCGTAGGATCGTCAATCCTCCCAACCGACCAATGACGTCGAGCCAAGCAATTGCAAGAGCTGAGACCAAGATTTGGGATGGGCCCGATGAAAGGTACATACCAAGAAGTTCAGCGTCATGTAGGTCTCGTCGCTAATAGATCACTGCAGTCACAAAATGACCATCCGAAGCTTTGGACGGAAGTTGCTGCCGTCGCGAAAATAACGGCCTATCAGAAGTTCAGCTCGCTCAACAGACCAGCCACGACGTTGTGCGACGTCCTCCATTACACCCACCCTCTCACCTTTCACCAACCTGCCATTTCCCTCTACCCTCAATAGCCTCCCTTGGTTGCCGAACTCGTTTCAATATCTGGAATACATTCGAGCGTCTTGCGCTATGGTTCGTCTCTGTGCACTGGATTTGTATTTGGGCGTCAGATACCCAACCCATTTTCTGTTCTTCTCCCGCAAGATAAGCTTGACATATCGGAATCTGTGCACCCGTCATTTCCCCCTGTCCAGTTCTAATTTCCCCGACATTTATATGATCGATTCTCCTCCAGCGAGCGTGTTGTTCTGCATTTGAGCGCTATACAGTTCTCTTCTCCCACTGTCTTGTTGCTTCTTTTCCCATTTTTTTTTCTTAATATTTTTTCCCCCCCGAAATGGGAATACGGCGATTGAGAGGGATTAGATCGAGTTGGTTGCATTTCCTGGTGGCGTGGGTTATACTTCTAGTACATAGTTGAGGCGCCCTGTTGGGAGTAGCTTACTCGGTTTTGGATACCAAGGATGGATAGATGGAAATAGGAATAGCATCTTTTTTTATTCAACAGAGAGCTTCTTACAATTAGCTCCGTGGAGGTGGCAGACCTGATAATACTTACTAGTACAGTGTGATATTGAAAAAGACATTGAGACTGAAACTTAAAAAGTGTTGATACAATTGGAGAAATACAAGAAGAAGAAAAAAAAATCATACCGAAACAACCGCTAGGGTATCTATCTACATCACACATCTCGCCATAGCTTCTGCTTGTGTTCGAATAATGAAAGACGCTCCGATGTTCCCGTGTTCGTGAATTGACAGCTCCATCCCAACGCCAGATGCATTCATTCATAATAGCACAACGACCGTTAAAACTTGTTAGACTGCTTTGAAATTTGGATTGATTGAAGAAAATGTCAACAGGACGATCACACGTTCGAGTGGCCATCAGACGGAGTAGTCGGTGACGACTGCTTTTCCCGCACCCAGGGCAAGAAACTCGGGAGGTGGTCCTGGACGTGGTCCTGGACCGATTCCAGACGGGTCCGGGCCGTCGGGGCGCCGACGACATCGGTGTACGTGGGCACGTCTCCTTGCCCGCGATTCTTGCTCCAGGCTTTCTTTTCGCGGCGAAGGTCGCTTTGCACCCAGGGGATGGTGATGAGGGTCCAGACGCCGGCCCAAGCGAAGGGGAGGGACCAGCCCAGCTATTCGAATGTTAGTGGTTTGTCTTATGTTAGTTTGCGGGATGTGAGAATGGGAACGTACAGTGTAGGCGACGGGTTCCGAGGTCGTGAAGATTATGGCGGTAATGGCAGCTGCACAGACGATTGAACCTCCGGCCCAGAACATGTTCATTTCGAAGAGCATGCGCCGGAAGTATGGACTCGAAAGGTATCGGGTGCGCAGAGCGTAGCGGTAGATCTGGCCGCCGCCTCCGTCGACGGCGACGACGTCTTCAATGAGGACGTAGAGGGCTGTGGGCATCACGGAGCCCTTTGGTGTGGAGGATATACGGAAGGGGGCTTTGAATCCACAGATGCGGAGCATATCGAGGGTAAGGTAGACGCCACCGAAGTAGAACATTACGGTGGGAAGGACCATGGCGACGAGGCGTACTGTTCAATTGGGCGGATCATTAGCAATGCGGAGGGCGTTTGGAAGAACGAAACTCGAGCATGGAAACATACCATATGGTTCCGCAGGCACCGTACCACTGGAAAGGTTGTTCAGCTTGGTTACTCCGAAGACGGCTGGGCAGACTTGCGGCACTTACACAATGAGCTCAACTGCCAGAATCAACCAGACAATTGTGAAATTGATATGGAAGAAATCCAGCTATCGCCAAATGTCAGCACCTGCTATCGCATAATTGGTCTTTCTTGTCTTAGCCTACCCATGATTTCCTTGCGTTCAATGGTCGAGACTTTGAATCTTTTCGGATCAAGTGATAGAGACGGTAAAAGTATTCGAAGACGGAGACACCTCCGAGGGACGCAGTGACGATGGAGAAGACTATTCGTGGTGATATGAGCAGTCTGTCCAAGCCCATAGCTCCTACAACGAGAGAGCGGATAACTTACCCACATTGTGCGACAAATCCGTGGCGTACCAGAGGGCCCAGTACAGCACCAGAGGTTGGGCCAGTGTATCGAGCACAAAAATGGTCCAAAAGATGGCGATAGATTTCTTTCTCGTACGCAGTGAATAAGGGAGTGGTGGAGGCTCCAGAGGCACCGTGGTAGAAGTTCCCTCTTCCATCAGTCCAGAGTGGCGGTTTGTATTGTTGATGGCGATGCTTTCGGAGATAAGAGTGGTTAGATCGTGAAACTCATGGCAAGGCGCTGATGAGGGCGCTGGGAAGTAATGGTGAGGAACAACGGAAGAGTAGACCGCGGCAAGTCAAGCTGAAAAGAGGCGACTTGAAGCTTTATTATTATTTTCATCCGAGACGGATACGCTCGGAACTGACGGCTTCGATAGTTTTTTGGCGTGTGTGTTTTTTTAAGGTTTCTTTTGATAGACGGACTTGGTTTCCTGAGGCCCCCAACCAGCGTGGTGCCTGACGTAACGGGCCTCGCAACGGATGATGTCATCCGACCGCAATCGTCGATGAGCTGTCATATTTTCTTGTCTTGGTCTTGGTATTTGAATATCATCATGTTATGACATTTCTGATTTGGCTGGCAATCGAAGCACATTGGCAACGAGTCTAGATGATATAACTTGATCTACGATGGACACAGGGTTCGTGGGTCGGGTGATGTATGCCTAGCGCTGCCATGCTGTTGGCTTAAATATCTAGCGGCGACACATACTGTCACTACTAGTTCTTTGTATTCGATGGCCGTATCAATTGTCAATCATCGCGACTGATAATACAGAGCCATGAGCATCAACAATTGCCTTGTTGATCACTATCAGGGACCGAATCTAGGGATAGATACACTATGCAACTCTGCAAAGCATATCACGGATTCGCGGTTGAGGGGTTCTGGCCCCACCCAGCTGATCATGGGCGATCCCGGCATTAATTTATGCATACAATGCAGAAATAGCATTAAACGATAAAATATAATCTCAACATATAGCACTTTCTACAAATTCTGTAGCATCAAAGGCAAGGTGTCCGAGTGGTCTAAGGAGCACGGTTCAGGAACTGAACCTATAAACTGATCATCAGTTTCCGTGTCTCGCAAGGGGCGTGGGTTCGAATCCCACCCTTGTCATTTCTTGTTTCTTTTTGTTATTCATCGTAATTGTCTGGTCATCTATTTGCCCTCCAAATGCCCCCCTGCTGTAGACGAATAAATGGTATCAATAATATACCTACCTGGTAGTTCGATATTTTTGATGGTCTGCATTCTTGATGCAAATCACGTGACTATTTTCGCCTCTCGTCCAGTTTCTCGTTTCTTCTGCTCATGACACCTTTTTTTTAACTCCTACGGCGGCGGTTCGAATCTCGTCTCCTGCCTCAATTTACCAACGATAGCAGAATTTTTCTCCGTTGTATGCTATGATATCTTGTTTGTCCAGCAACCCTACCGGCTGTCTTAGAACAATGGAGAAAAGATGGCTCCAAGCTTACAAGACTTGATTGATCATCTTCTCGCGGAGATTGCGCTCTGTGGCGACCAAGGTGGGTTTGTTTCTCACATCTCTGGTGTCGTACTTCTTGTTTTTTTTTTTTCCCGCTATTCCTGCATGTTGCTGCATCCGCACCGACTACTAGTTTAAGCATACTCAGCCTTAGTGTTGTGTTCCTGCCATTCATCCAATAAGGATGCCCGTCATGTATATTCTCTAGCTTCGTCATCACATCGTGCCTCATTCACCACCCTTACACTAAACTAACATGCATAGGCGCATCTCCTGCGGATATCTTGACTTTCATCGACACATTCTACTCCAGCACAGCGCATGAGACGTCTTCAAGGGGTCATACTGTCGATCGCCCATTCCAGGAAAAAGTCTGGTCTTGGTTGACAAGACACCCAGAAGTCTCAGTCGGGAGAGACCGAGAGAGTAATCATCTGCACCTGCAAGATGCTGAGCGACTCGCTCTTGAGGCGGACCCTGAACATGCGGTCCGGGTTTTCGTCTCTAGGGAAAGGAGATGGCTAGCGGTGGCTGGTCATGAGCCGGATGAGACCAAAGTGCTTCCATTGGAATTCGCACTTCTCTCCATCATTGCGTCCCAGAAATCCAATGGAATCTTCCAAACAGATCTAGTCAAACTTAGCGGCCAGGATAAGCGTTCCGTCCCCAAGCGAACCGACGTGCTGCAAGAAAAGGGGTACATTGAGAAAAGGGCGATACAGATCAAGTCTGTACGGACCAGTCTCTGCGTGCTGCGGAGGTTCTCCAAGTCCGACCTTTCTGGTGCTGGCACAGCGGGCGACCAGGACGAGCGCCTTATTGACTTTAGGGACTTCAACGACAAGCTCTTCGCCATACTCCGGGAGTACAAGATTATTGCCCGCACCGATCTCAAGAGTGCTCTCGGGTTTGCCGATCCCTGGCGATGGAGAATTCTCTCCCGAGCCCTGCGCAAATTCGAGCGTATCGGTGTGCTCAAGCGCGTTAGGGCGTCGTCCCAGTATGCGCATGATATGAAGAAGCTGCATCCCTGTGTGATGCTAGTTCGGGAGCCAACAGAGAGGGATTATGAGCTATTTCATGAATATAGTCAAAACATCTACACCGACCTCGAGCAGGAAGATGGGTTAGAGCTGGAAGACGGTGCGGGTCCAGCTGATGCCGGTGAAGATTTCACTTCTGCCCGGGCTGACGAAGCTGTTGGTATGGTCAAGCAAGAGGGGGACGTGGAGGAGGCTGGTCGAACGATTCCTGCTTGGTCTCCGGATCGTAATATACATAACCAGATATTCGACCTTGTCGACCAAGCGGGAACCTCCGGGATTACCAACCTTGTGAGTGTGCAAATGGTTAACGCAATGTGCGAAGTGGCTTCTGCTGACCTCCTTTAGGACATCCTGCGAGCCGGTTTCGGGAGCTTTTTCCGCAGACCACTTGAAAACACCTTGGCCCGGTTAGTGGAATGCTGGCAATTGTCGCAGCCCCTGCATCTGCGCCATCTAGCCATTGTGCGAGACACGGCACTTGAAAAGACCATCACGCATTATATCCATTACTCAACGGCCAACTTCCAAAAACTCGTTGATGCCGGAGAGGCATCGTGGGAAGCTGTCGAATTTGTTCCCAGAAACACCAAGGCAGAGAAAATTTCTGTACCGCCCATAGATGCTGTTCCCGATCTAGACGAGAATGGATTGCTGAAAGCCGTCCCTACGAAGGAGCTTATCAAGAATGGCAATGCATCGCTTCTGGCTGGCATCCTGGCAGTCAATCCAGCAGATTACAATTGCACTGGAAATGATCCTATGCCGTTACGGCTGAAGGATGGTAGCTATGGTAAGTTTGGCCCCTGCCAATAAGTGAATCACTGGTGTTAACTCTCAATCAGTAATACGTTTCGGCTTGCCAGGTATGAATCGAGTCGGACGTCCGAAAGGAACCCCCAACAAACCCAAGCTCAAAAAGGAACATCTGTCTGAATTGGAAGGGGATGTCATTCCTGAACAAGACCACCTGGCTATCAAGCGGTTGAAGAAAGCGCAACGCGACGAAGAGAGATTTCGAGGGATGTCTGAAAAAGAGAAACTCGAGGCGCTGGGGCTGGATGAAACGTGGACTGAATACAGTGTCTTGCTCCTTGAGCGTACAGAACCTGGTGTGTACATCACCCCTCGGGGACGACGCAGACCCGCGGGGAAACGACAAGGTCGTCCGAGAATCTCCCGCCTTGCAGTTTTCAGGTCGCCAAAGTTAGCATCACTGCCTTGGTTTACTGAGAGCCCGGAAGGCGAACCAGAAGATGAAGCTGCTAGCACTAGTCAACAAGTTTCTCTCGCCCAAAGTGTTGAAACAACTCCTGCTCCCTCATTTACTGCGATCAACACCCCTGCAACGACTTCTGCAGCGCCGGACACTCCTTCGAGAGGTACGAAAAGAACGCTTCGGAGTCGGTTTCCCCTTGACGCAGAAGCTGAGCCGGATCATCAAAGACCATCTAAACAGCAGCGCCTTGAAGGCACCGAGGTTTCTCGGCAAGTCGCTGAGGCTGAAGTCTCAAGGTCTGAGGAACCATTTTCAGACGGACAGCAGACCGGTGAGCGTTCTATCGACGCCGTCAAGAACGCTCCTTCTCGGGCCAGCAAACGGAGGAGGGAGCCGTCTCCAATTCCTACCGGGGAAGATGTTGCAGTCGACAAGAGCAGGCAAGGACTAGCCTCTGAGATGACACAAGCTCCGTCACCAGCAGAAAAAAAGCAAGTCGGCCTGTCACAGCCTCGTCAAAACTTAGAGACACCGTACAAAAAGCGTCGATATGAACCTCTAGCTTTGCGAGGTGAAGAAACTGCCTCAACTCTTTCTCCGGCAGCCATCATGGAAAACGTTGGGAAGCAGGTTGCTCCATCAAAGCCGACCAAAGGCGAGAATGGAGAACACCGCCCGGTTGACGCAGGAGCAATCGGCACGCCATTGGAGGACACAGCACGCAAGGATATGGCAGTGGATGAGGCCACTCCGGCTGCAACTGCCGAATCAGGCGCCGCTATTCATAACATCCAAAAAGCCAACGTTATCGACCTGAAACCCACTGACGGGACACCGGAGGTTGAGCAGCGCGACGTATCGCAGACGCCAGAGGGGCATCGACCGCGCACAAAGAGGCAAGACAAGCTAGGCTCTGTTGCGGTCTTACGCAGGAGCATTATCATGGATATTATTGAGAAAGCTGGAGGCGCATACTCCATGGGTACCGAAATATGGTATCCATTTGCAACTGCATGGAAGAAGACGAAGTACAAGGAGAAGCCAGACATGCGAACGGTCAAGACATCTATTAAACACCTGATTGATGCAGGCAAACTTCGGCAGTTCACATTCAGTGGGAGGGACAGCAAAGGGGTAATGGTAACAAAGAGCATTGTCGCCAAGCCTGAATTGCAGCCTGATCATCCAACAATCAAAGACTTGCAGCACAAGATACTTACCACGACCGCTCGATACTACTTCCCACCCGGTGTTGAAGTGGATCCCGAACTGACCAAGTCGAGTGCGAAAAGTGCAAAGAGTACGCCGAGCGGCGAACCCAAGATGGCGAAACTCCCTATCGAGCGTGGGATTACCGTGCATTTACATCAGAAGCCAGCCTTTGTTTTGGCTCTGGAGAAGAGAAAGGGACAGAGTATTCAACGACGGCTGCTGCAGCGCCTCCAGTCTGACACGGAGATTCTACGTCCCTCTGGAGTTGTTCGACTTGCCAGACTTCAACGCGGGCCCGCACGGGACTCTCTGGAACGCGATCTGGGGCCCATCTCCAAGGATCGAGGAAAGGGTCAACAACGGAAACGCATCCTGAAGCATCGCACCCCAGCCGACGGCCTCGCTGGAGAAGAGGAAGCTGCCAGAGCTCCCCGCAAACTGAAACGCCTCTGGATGCCTATTTCACTCATGGCGCCTTATGCTATGTTCATGAATCCAGTACAGACGTTTCATTCCAGCACGGGCACCTTCTCGACAGAGGCCGGGCTTATAGCGGTCCGAGCTGCGGCCGTTGCCCGTGCAAGAGCTGCCTTCCGATTTCCGAAATCTCTGGACGACGTCTTGAACCAGGTAAAGCGGCCCCCAGTGGACTTGTCTAAAGCTGTGGATCCACGCACAAGCAAGCTCGTCTGTGAAACAGGTGCGATTTTGAGGTGGGAGCTCCAAAACGAAGAATTCATCCTTGAAAAACCTGCCGAAGAGGGCCAGGAGTTTTCTTTTATCAACCAAACGTTCGATGATTTTCCAGAAGCAGTCACGATAGAAGGGGATCTCCAGTTTGAAATTGATCAGAGCGCCTATCCTAGGGTGCGGGTTCCGAGAGTCAGGAAGATCAGAGAAGCAGCTCGCCGTTTGGAATTACTTGAACCCGAGAAATCTCTGCCAGAAGAGGCAGAAGAGGCAGAGGAATTGGAAGAGCCTTCGGAATCCGAAGTTTCCTCTGACTCTGAAGATTCGGACGACTCGCTAGATGCACTGGATCTGCTGTTCTCCGCCGACTCACGCAGACGGCGCAACGACTACGTACCGCAAAACCGTCGCTTGGAGAAACTAGCCGCCGAGGGAGCTAGAAATGTTGTTGTGGCAAAACTGCCGAACCGACCGGCTGCCCGTCGGAACAGAGCTCTTCAGCATCTGCCACGTCTGATAGCAGAAAGGATTCTGACTGCGATTGTGGTCGTTAGGGCACTAGCCGGCGGCTACGAGGGCAAGATCGTTGACTGGCAGCTGGTTTGCCAGAGTTTCCCTACCCAGGACCCCAAAATGATCCAAGAGCGGGGGAAGAACATTCTCAGCAGAAACCGGTTGCAGGTAGCGAAGATGCAGAGTGACTTTCAGGAGCGGTTTATTGTAGCATACGCGAATGGCCAGGTGCCGCCGATCAATTACGATGACTTGGAAGGATATGATTGGGAGAGGGTTGTCGACTGGGCACAGGCAGAGCTGGACATTCCCAAGTCCGAGAAGCTGCCGGATCTTCCTGCTACGAAGGACCAGTTCGACAGCGTGTTCGAGCTGCGCGAGGAGGCGCCGGTTACGCTGGATGAACTCTATCAGAATACGCATGGAGTGACTGTGAACCGCAGACGTGCTCTCTACGCAGGCGTTCCTTTCGCCATCCCCTTACCTGAGAAACCGGCGCAGCCTACAGCACGGCAGGCCGAGCTTGCGCGGTTGGAAGTGGCCAAGACGTGGGTTCGAGCCAACATCGTTGCACCCGAGGAGTCATACCGGCCCGCAGAGGCCCGGCAGGCCCTGGCTAATTTCGGAGGCAGACTTGTCGACGATGCGCTGCAGTCGTTGACAACGGAGCGGGTCGTATCACAGGGCAACAGAGGACGCATTACACCGGGCCGCAACTACGACATTACCGAGTTCTTCCTGCACATGTTGGGCCGCAGACGCAACATCGAGGTCACGCAGCTCCGGCGAGCCGCGCGGTTCAAAACCGGGACTCTGGATCCGGCGCTGCAAAGCACCGGCTCGTTCACCATCAACTACCACGCGGAAGACGGCGACATCCTCGCCCTGATCAACCTCGCCGCCGAGCGCAGGATCATTCTGAAACCGAAGGATCCCCCACGGGACAAATTCGGGCTGACAGACGGCGGCTACCTAACCAGACAGATCGACAAAGACAAGTTGCGCTTTGTGGTCCAGGTGCAGCCAGTCGAGGCGTCTTATACATACGGCAATCCTATCCAGGAGAAAGTCGCCAATACGCCCCCGCCGTGTCCGCCCCGTGCTGCCATCAGCGAAGGGGAATTCGTTCCTGAGAAGATTCCCCTGTGGTTTGATATCCATGGCAACTTTGTCAGGGTGCTCTGGGAGTTTGCCGTGGCGGCCGTCGTGGGGATCGTCGCGGTGCGTCCCGGGATCAGTGCCAAGGGAGTTGCGAGCATGGTGCAACCATCAATGGGAGCGTGGGAGGTACTGCTCTTGTTTAAATGGATGGCAGATGTGGGAGTTTTATGCAGGGAGAACGAGGATGGAGAACTCGTTGAGGAGACGACCGGATGGCAAGTTCAAGAATGGTGGTGGATGGTGTTGGCATGATATCTGGCTCTCTCCTATTTGACTCTGATGTAATGATATCTAATCAAACAAGCTGTATAGTACTGTCTGAAACGCCAACCTTGAATAAAGTTTCAAGACTCAATCCGGACTTAATCCAGAGAACCTTGGAATAACATCACTCCATGCATGCACCAAACTCCAACCAAAAGCAATAAGATATCCCAAATACTCCCCGGGACCAGCCCACGATAGAAAGAACGACAGCGCTAATAGCTAAAACTCCTCCGACTTTGCAAGCCGCCGTACAATCATAAAGGCCAACGCAACAAGAACGCCCAGGATGGCTCGATCCAGCCACGGTGCATCTGATATAGTAGGTCGAGAAGTAGTTGTAGTCGTAGTCGTAGTCTGGACTGGAGTCGTGCGTGTTGGCGCTGGTGCAGGTGCAGGTGCAGCTACCTCTGCAGGCGCAGATGGCACCGGTACCTGTGCCTCTACCCGCTGCGGCGCAGCATCCCTCGACGGCATTGATTCCGACTCCTGGTGAGAAGTCGTCGTCTCTGCACTTGCAATTGTATTTGTCTTTGCATTCGTATCCTCCGGTTCTCGTTCGGGTCCTGCTTCAGTTTTCTCTGGAGTAGTACCCTGGACTTCATCCTCCTCAACCTCCACCCCCTTCGCACGACACACCTCCCTCCACTCCATCAGTACCTCCTCATTGCTCCTCCCCCCCTCACAAACATCACACACCCACCGCCGACTCTCAGCCGCATACTGCCTCCTCACACCCACATCAACATCCAACCCCCCCACCTGCCCCTTCGCATCCGCATCCATAAAACTCCTCAGCGCAAGCAGCGCCGTCCGGATCCCCCACGCAGGCTGCCACGTCTCCTCATGGTGGCCCGAGATACTGAGACAGATCTCGCGGTTGACCTCGAAGCGGCCGGAGGGGGTGAGGAAGCGGAAGGAGGGCGGACGCAGTGGGTAGGTTGGTGGAAGGACGATGCGGCCGTGGTAGATGCCGCCGGCGTAGGGGGAGGGAGGGGGCGGGCCGGCCAGGGTGAAGTGCCAGTCGTAGAGGTTGGAGTCGGAGACGGGGTGGGCGGTGAAGTGTGGGGAGGGGTGGGAGGCGAGTTCGGAGGCTTCTTTTAGGAGGCGCCGGTGAGAGGGGGATGTCATACTGAGGCTGACTCCGTCAGGAGATGTAATTATCTTGTTGGTGGTTGTGGATGGTGTTGGTTGATGCGGGTTGGATGTAGATCTGATAGAGGTTATCAGATGGGTGTGATGACTGATGACTGATAAGGTGGCAACTGGTGAGAGCTATATACGCATCAAATGTTCCTATGTGGCATTGGAACGTGTCAGTTCATAGTTTATCAGTAGGTAGGACAGCTTGTATGTATTCCAAAAGATGAGTGAATAAATAGAGCGGTACTCCGTCTGAGATAAATGCCAGCTTGTCCTGTTCGAATGACGTTGAGTTTCCACGCGGCACTCGGAGTAAGATAGGACTGTATGCCTCAGGCACCAATCAACTCTTAAGCAGCAGCTAGCAGGATTCAAGCCATTTAAATCTAGTGCATTAAACTCTAGTGCATTAAGACAAATCTAAATCAAACTCAGAAATATGAAATATCGTACAAAATACGCCGCATGAACTTCATCTCCTCATATCGGAAATACTCCGTATATACGACTTATTCATGTATGCATGCCGCTATGTCCAAAGTACAAAAGAACTAGACCAAGGTATCAATCCCAGTCCCGCCACTCGCTCGACTCCTCTCGTCTTTTAGTGGCCGCGCTGTTGGCTTCGCTCGGTTTTTGCAATCGGTTTACAGCCCCGTTTGTAGGGACAGATTGTTGGTTCAAAGGATCAGTCTCACTGATATCATCTTCAAAATCACTATCACCCGGGCGTGGTCGCGGGGACATGGGCGCCAAAGTCTGCATCGACACACCCGTAGCTGGCCGCTCCGGGTTTCGGAAGCTGTCTATCGGCTGATTCGGATTCCATGTCGGGGCTGCAGCGTCCGGTTCTAGCCAGGCTCGGCTATTGTTCATGTTGCGCGAGTACAGGTCGCGGTAGTAATGCTGCTGATTAGCCATGTCTTGTTCTCGCTTCAGACGTAGTCCTTCTTGCGCTTCAAGGAATTTTCGGCTCGGTTCCCACCGCCAACCGTCGCCGGTGGTCGTGCACACAGGGACGAGCCAGAGTAGGGGCCGGTTGCCGAACAAATGCAGGAGATTTCTGCGCCACCCGAGATCAAACGCGTGCGGTAATTTTCCATTATCCTCCTCGTTCAGATAATCCTGGTACCTGTCGTGCTCCCGCTGCCTTTCGAGTTCCGCATAAGATCGTGTCAGTGCCTGTTGCGCGGGCGTGAGTTGATCATCAGACAACCCATGGCCAGCGGGCTGCGCTGGCGCCGGCGAGAGCCGTTCCTCCCCTTCCTCGGCCCGAGTAACTCCAGGAATCGCATTAGCATGCGCGTCGAGAATCTGCTGCCCGTAATCCTGCAGCCTATGACCAAAGCTGTCCGCAGCCTGGCCGTCCCCGTCCCCGTCCCTGTGATTCCGCAGTACGTGCTCATAGCGGTGACGATCCAGCGCTTTCCGCAATGGCGACACATACCGCGTCTTCTCCAAACATTCGATCGTCGTCATGCCCCGGACCGCAAGACTGATATGCCATGCCGTGAACCCCGTCAGCACCAGTCCAATAATTCCGCCCAAAATAGCCAGCAACACCACATTCACCGGCAGCATCGTCTCCAGATACGGAGCATCGTTAAACACCTCCGTCCAGATCCACGTCGCCGACACCGCAAAATCCACCCAGCAGAACAGCGACGTATAGACCAAAAACAGCAGAAACGCCTTGTAGTTGTACAGCCCCACACAAGTCGCAAGCCACGGACAGTGGTGGTCCATCTTCAGCACGCACCGCTTACACGTCGAGCAGTGGTGCGCCCGGTCCGGCTTCGGACACTGACATTTCTTGCAATACCGCGATCCCCCAGTTGAGCTCACAGTAAACGCCGTATACTCGGGCAACTCAGTGACCGGCAGCGCACTGTATTGATGCCGACCAGCGCCGGTCGTCAGCGGCGACCCGGGATCCGTAAAAACCGCCACCGTATACGAGGCATTAAGGCATATGTAGAGAAGGACTCCCAGTATCGAGGTCGGTAACCCTATCAGAAACAAAGTCAGCTCAGATGCCATCCCCATCCGCGCATATCCGGTACAGATCCAAGGTCATCGAAATTTCCACATACCGATCCACGGGCTTCGCGACGGTTTCAACCCGATACTCGCTTCGACGTAGACCGCCCACGTCGTCAAACTGTACACAAATGCCAGAGGAAAATATGTTGCCGCGGCGCAGCAGTATCGTTCGCATCGAAGGGCCCATGCCCGCGGGCGGCGTTTGGGCCAGGTTGGAGATGTTGGCGGCGATGTCGCCAGGGTTGCCATTGTTAATGCCGGTGTATATCACCGTTGGAGATTTCGCAGCTAGAAGAAGGGCATCGAGACGATCTATAAGCAGGCGATCATTGCGAATTAGATATCTGGAGGGATAGTCGTGTTGGCGTGGCGGCGGAATGGATAGTAGCGAGGAAGACTTAGTATTCGGGGATTAAACAGATAGTGAAAACAAAACAAGAGCAAGACGAAAAAAATGAATCGAAGACTGGCAGGAAGCAGAGCACTGAAAAACAAGGCGATGATGCTGAGCTGGAGCCTGGTGGATGATTGCGGAAGATCGCCGTTCTTGATGGAGTCCTGATGACGGGAGGATAGCGGTATCGTACGGTAATTACCAGCTGCACAGCCATTAATGCGTACGTAATTATACACGTGGTCAGCACCAGCCACAGCCACCTTTGTTGACTTGCAAGAAGTAAGATATTTTAGGAATCAGACCTGCTGAATTGTCACATTGTCACTGTGATAGAGAATCTAGTCTATAGACACATTCTCTTCCTGGGTATAGTAACATCAAAATCATCCCGAATAAGTACCAAAGGACACCGCCACTTGTTGATATGAATAGAACCCAAATGCGGCCTGCTTGAACCACTATATACAGTATGTCTTTGAGAACGCTGATCTAAATTTCTCTATGGCATAAAAACGAACCTAGTTTGTTGTGGTCGTGTTGACGACTGTGATTTGTCCCTGCTCGCACCAATCATTGACCGGCTGTAAAGTGTCAGTATGTCACGGATCTAGACTCGATTGAGGCGACTCACCAAGCAGCTCAGTCTGTAGCACCACGAGCAATTCGAGGTATGATATTTGTAAAAGTCCACAATAAGCAAGATAAAGCCAATGAGGACTGCAACCAATGCCCCGAGTCGCACCAACCACCAGGCCCACCAAAGTGGTTTACGACCCTTGAAGAAACCCAGAGCACTGGAATCTTTCGAGCTCTTAGAGCCCTTGTGAGCCTTGAAAAATTCAGCAATGCTCGAGCCAGGATTGGTGACCTTATTTCCTGGACCGGCGCTGGCACCCGCGGCACCAGTCATGGCCACGTACGGGTTTCGAGCAAGACCAATGCGCTCGCGAAGGGCATTAGGAGATCTCATAATGCAGAGACCAGATGCCAGACCCATGACGAAGCCTCCAATGTGTGAAAAATTGTCCAACCCCGGTAGCAACCCGAGCACGAAAGAAATGGCAATACCAAAAACCATAATCACAAGCTCAGCCCATGGACTCGACCGCTCACCCCAAGTATAGAGGAGGTCCAAGATATAGAGAGCCAGGATGCCGAATAGACTGCCCGAACAACCGCAAGAACTTTCGCCTTGAGCAGCGTAATTTCCGCCGAGCACGAAACCCCAGATACCGCTGGCCAAATACACAAGGGCGAACCGCCACCATCCCACCGTTCTTTCCATATCAGCGGCCATTGTCATTTGAACCAGCAAATTGAAGCCGATGTGAATGATCCCGGTGTGAAGGAACATGGGAATGATGAACCGGAACCATTGATTTGGCTCAGGGCGATCGTCCAGGGTGCCGCCCGGAACCGGGTTCGGGACTCCATCGAAACCGCACAGCTCCGAGAGGGAGCATACAAAATCCGCAGTCGATGTCGCGTTTGGACACGGGAATAAGAACTCCACCTGCGAATTCTGAATCTTGTCCACGTTCTTCATACATGGCGTGTACCGCGCTCCCATGTTGATCTGAACGTACGGCGAAGGGCCGATCATCGGGTTGAACTGGGGGTGGAGCTCGATCGGGCTTCCTGTAAGCTGAGCTGCAAAAAAAGTCAGTCCGATGGACCTCCGGCCCCGGGGGGGGGGGGGGGGGGGGTGGAAAAACAAATCGGTGGAACCACATACCATTCTTCACCAGCTCGACGATGAAAACGATGATCTGGGCTACGGTCAATGTATATGTCACCCAAGCAATCTTCTTCTTGAATATCCCCTTCTTCTGTCTCTTCGTTGCGGCAACCGGGGGCCCTGCGGGCTCCATCGCCGCGGGTTCTGGCGCATATTGAGTTGGCTGCTGCATCCAGTTTGGCGGTGGAGATCCATTTGGATCCTGATGGTGTGCTTTCAACGGTATATTGTCCGAGTAGTAATCGGCCTCGTTGAACCTCCCGCCCGCTACATATGGCGCCCCCTGATCCGACGCGATCGAATGCTGGCTGTGCCGAATCTCATGTGAGCCGTAGTCGGCAGTTGGATAAGGGTGTCCGCTGTTGCCTGTGTAACCATGCCCCTGCGATACCGGAGAGACGCGATCGACGGGTTCGGTGTGAGGAAGGGTTTGCTCGTAGGCAGGGGGATTGTTGCTGTAGCCGCCGTTGTAATAGCTGTGGGCTGCCATAATGGATGGCCAGCCGCGGCAGAGAGATATTGGCGCTAGACGGAGGTTGCTGCAATCCTCTGTAAATGGGGATGGATCGTAGAACAAGACAGATGGCAGCGGTAAATTCAGAGATTTGGCGGTAATGAATTCAGAGGAATCACAATGAATCTGTAGATAGATATTCTCAATACTCAGTTGACGAAGTCGCTGAACAAGTCGCAGCCACGAGCTGAAACGAGATAATTCCCCTTAGTTTGATGGATCCCGGCTGGGCAAGAGTGAGCCGTATGCGAGCACGAGACGGCAATGACAAAGACGTCTATCAACGGATTCTAACTCAAAGACAAGACTCGCTTGGCACTCCAAGAAAACTGGTAACCACTGAATCCGAATCAACAAGAGTTCGTTGTCTGAGGGATGTCGAGGTGTTTTCTAGGCAGTCACTTTTGGCTCTGGGGCACTATTTTTGGCGCCGATCGTCTGGTGAACTCGTAAGACACAACATCACTGGCACTGTTTAACTATCCAGCCACTGCCACGAAGCAATGTCGGGTGCAGCAAATCAAATGATCCTGCCGAGGAACCCACAAACTCAGATTACGACGATTATTATTTATCTTTTGAGGCTGAGGTTGGTCCAGTGGATCGTTCCCTTGCGAGTCTTTTACTACTACCTTACTACAGCTTGGGTCAGGTACTGTACTCTATCCGTACCTAACTGCGCTTCGACGGGATTGGTCCACCAGACATTGCAGGCTCAGCACAGCCACTTCATGTTTGGCATGTTTGATGTTCTACATAACTAATTCTCACTACGAGTTTATTGTAGCTCAAGAAGCGTATCTTCGTGTTCTGTTCGTATAATCTCACATTTGACATTAAGCATTAACCAGCGCTTGCGGTCACACAAGCCAATCAGCTTCTGTTCCGCACGGGAGTGCTAGTCTTGTACATCGACAAAGAGACACATTAGTGAATGCAATAAGTTGAGTCTGAGTGATAGGACTCAACACGGTCCGATCCAAAAACACCTCTGGTGCAGAAGCGAAAGATGAACGGCTCAGCAACCAGAGGTGCTCACCAGTTGTCGCCCCTCCAATCTTCGAGTACGCATTATTATAACCTTCGTTGAATCCGTCCCGTACTCGTGCTCACATTAATAATCCGGTTCCCTTCACTTCATTAATTCTATATGGCAGGATGAGAATGATAGCCCAAAGAACGCCCCGTTTTGAACGCCTGCAAAGCAATAATATAAAAAATCTTTTGAGCCGAAAAATATGTCAGCTTGCTGCGCGAGAACGAAACTTGATCGGAAGACGACTTACCGTCAACACTGACTTCCAGATCCAACCGGATGGAATATCAGAGAAAAAGTACAAAGTCGTTTATGTCTATACAAAATTTCACCCCTCTCATGACGACGGACTCCCGGAGGCGGAGAACGCCGAAGACGCAGGGCTGACATGCGCATCGAGAATGCCGAAAGCAGCGCCCATCTCTTCACCGCTATGGCCGGTGAGCAGCCACACCAGGCGGCTCAGCTTCTGGTACAGCAAAGACGGGAAGTAGAGCACCAACGCCCAGAAGAGAAGAGAGAGCACCACAATGACGAAAGTGTTGGCGACGAGCTTTTCGCCTGGTGTCATCACATACAGTCCGAAAGTGACCTCATAGCGGTAATATCCCAGTTGAATATGATCGACAATACGTTGCAGGATGTTGCGACGGGGATTCTTCAGCGTCAGGTGGCTTGCCGAGTGTTTGCTCGAAGCAGTCGCCATTGTGGATGAATACTTGCTGATGAGCTCGTCGACGGCGGCCGGAGCATGGGAGGAGATGTGCGCCGTGGCGGAAGGGGTGTAGAAGGTTTGGACTTCGGTCGCCATGGGTGTGAAGGCCGGGCCTTTGCTTTCGGAGCTGATTCTCGTATCCTTGTTCCGGAGGAAAGCGGACTTGTCACGTCCTTTTATAGGTATTGAAGAAGTCGCGTCAAAGGGTACACTCCGTTTGGTTCCTTCCCTGTGGAATGGCGAGGGCTAGAGAAAGTCCCTAGCAAATACAATAACGTAGGTACGTCCCTTTTATTTGGCCGACTTCTCAAGAGCGTTGAGCACCTTTCCCCGTGTGATCTTTAAGCGATGGGTCCGGCAAAACGGGTGCCGGGATAACCGGAAGAGGCTGAACAGATAAGACACTAGAATCCAATTGCTGAATAGAAAGACGCTGAAGGAGCGCGAATGCTTTTGTATGTAACAGGCAAAGAACAAGAAGAGCGTAGCGTATCAACACAGGAGAGGGGAGTAAAGGAAGGAAGAGAAATCCGACAAGGAGAGGAAAGGAAGGGGTGTGATTAGTAGCAGGCCTTAAGATTATTATACCCATAGAAAGAGGAAGAACAGGATTGGCGAACTCGGTACGGCGCGGATGAGAACAGCCGCAAGATCATCCACTTTTCCCTAGCTTGCTGCCCTATGGGCAGGTATGTACCTTAGCTCTGCCCAGGTATCTCAAGTCGCAACAACTACGGATGATTATTAGATTGGTAAATTATAATTAAGGAATTAACCATGAAATCTTTGATTCTTCTATCCTGATCTATTAAACTGAAAAGCTTGTCGCGACATCATTATTGCCGTGTTTTGTCTGGACATTACTCAGCTAGGCGGAACTCATGAGCCGAACTATTTTTATTTTCTTCCTTTTTTTTTTTTTTTTTTTTTTTTTTTTTTTTTTTTTTTTTTTTTTTTTTT